>JAIPRK010000675.1:0-129364 GCA_025469195.1 Chaitophorus viminalis
ATCATTGTAAAATCAATAGATTCCATCACTCCGTTCAGAATCTAAAATTTAAGTTTGAAAATTTGGTTCTTGATGTTTGACGTTCGTCATTAATATTGTCCTAGGGGTTCATTTGCTAAATAATTATTGACGATATAAGAGACATAAAGAGGTTTAGTTGTTCCGGCTGAGGTAGTTTTAAAAAGAGTACCAATTCAACAGTTCAGAAGAATACATTTTGCCTTTTGGCTTTTAGTGATACTTTTATCGACTTAGTTTTTTTCAAAACTGAGCATCATATATATACTTTAAAGTTTTGATATACGTTCCTTGTATATACTATTATAGCTGATACGTTTAATTTGATGTGAATTTATGATAGGTGATATTAATCAAACTTCACATGTACTGAGTGGTTTAATAACTGAGAAACACAATTAAATGAAATAAAAACACTGGTTCGAATACTGTCTGTAGTCCGTCTTTTCATAAAGTGTAAGTTCGAGATTTTTTTTTTATGTGACAATTATGTCATTTTGCTTTTGGGAAACTTTAAAAGTACTTTTTTGGAACAGTATTAGCCTCATAAAGCCCATTTTTCTCATTATTGAACTTCCTAAGTTTTAATTTATTTAATTTCATTTTATCAAATAAGTTTAATTTTAATTGAATAACAAAATTAATTTCTCTTTTAATATATTAAAATTAAAAAGGCATCGCAAAAATTAATATCCTCAGACAGTTTCCTTTAAAGAAACTAAGTGTTCTATAATATGATTATTAAAAATGTGATGAATTAAACGCATATTTAAAAGTTCAAGATTATAAATTCAAGATGATGGTTATTGCCTACACTGTGTTGAAACTTCAACGTAGTATTTAGCATTGTATTACATTAAATATGTATGAATTTAACGTGACATTAAATGTTGTGTACTCATGCATATTATAAGAATTTGTGTATGATTCTAGTTTTTAATAATGTGACATGTTAGTAGTACCATCAACCGAATTTCTAGGTACCTAATTTATATATATATATATATATATATATATTTTACAAAACCAGATTTCATAGAAATATATGAATTACCGATGTTCACTGGTAATTAATATTTAGTTGGACATTACATTTGAAAAATATCAATTAATTCTACAATAAAATTTATTAAAAAAACTATTAAAGTGGTTTAGAATGTTTATACGAGCGTACACGATTTAAATACAGTTATTAAATTAGGAACCACCAACCAGTCGATCTTTCTACACATATAGGTTGATCGTTATAAAAATTAATTTTATCACCATTGGTCGATCGTGTGATAAATATTCGTATAGTGAGGATATTATTATTATAAAGAAACATTATATTCTTTCGAACTGAGATAACCTTTTATAAAACAAATCTTTAAATCCTCAAAAATCTAAATCATCCCGGATGTCCATCACCAAGGACTTAAAATTTTGAATGTAGCTTACTTGTTTGAAAAAGTTGGTGACTACTCTATTAAATGAACACAAATTAAGTATATATATATATATATATATATATATATATATTATATATATTATAATACAAACCACGGAAAGGTCTATGGAAACATTGAACATATTATTTACAGTATTTGAAATTACAACGGGAATTAGTAACGGTTAACCGAGATCATAGTTTGCGATTAATATTCAAAAACATCAACGATACTGGTATAAGTATAATAGCCACAGAAATCTTAATCGCTGTTCCTAAGTTTCAAGTATATTTAACATATTATATTATGAGGACATTGTTATAACAGTAAGCAACACTAAACTGTTGTAGTCTTAACATAAACATAATAATATAACATGATACAACTGTCGTATTATTGGCCTAGTTCAGTAACAACTAACAGCTGAGTATTTTAAATACATAATATTCAGTAAAACCTCTCTATAACTGAATCGTTTGGGACCAAACATTATTTCGTTGTTAAGATTTCCCATCTTAGAGAGGTCAATTTTATATATTATTTGCACCAGGACTATTGGCATTTTCCGTTACAAGGAGGATCTGTTGTAGAGAGATTTTACTGTATATACTGATTTGTACCGTTAATGCAGCATATACAGCAATACTGTCTGCACGATACCGTTCCAACCGTACAGTATTTATTTTATACCAAAATAATATTATCGATTAACTTTTGTTAAGCACATATACACGAACGCGCAGTGAGAATTTATAAGACGACACCATGCGATAGCACTGCTGTACTACAAAACATTCTATTTTGATAATAATAATATTCTTGTCACACAAAATACAAGAGTACATTTAATTATCCATTGAAATTTCAACACACAATGGCTTTTACAGTCGTCTGTTCAAATATGCTGTACACTAGACTATATTATATTGTAATCTTGTCTGTTTAATTCCATTAGTAGATAAACATAACATATATGTATACATTTAACGTATGCTTTTACGACTACCGTCTAGAAAATGTCATCACATATATTTAATCATGTTCGTACGACGTGAACCCGACGGAAACGTTTTTGAAGTAAGAATTTCATCTTAAAACACTGACTTGGTCTCGAGTCCATATTTTTAGTATTCACGTATTATTCAGGTTACACTATCGTGGTTTGCTAATAATTTAAAATTTATTATTACGTTTTGATTCACTATTTATTAACCCATCACAGCTCAAATTTGATATTTTGTCAAAAATAAAATCAGTTTCGTCCAGTTATTACCTATTAGTGCTATAATATATTATAATTTTATTTATTTCAAAAAATGTCAATATTATAACCGGTGACTACCCCACCGGTCACCACCCACCCATAATTTTGACCTGGGCAAAGCACTGGTCTTTTACATGTTCAACCACTTCTGACAGCATATACTATATTATAGAGGTCTCTCCTATGTAGTATATAGACCCTGATAAAGGGGTCTCCAACCTATGGCCCCACGGGACAGATGTGACCCGTCAAACTTTTCTAACTGGCCCGCCAAGCTAACTTATGTTTTGAAAATATAATAATTTACAAATCATAAACAATATACTATATATTCGTATCTTAATGGGTTGTTTTTTATAACTATACTAAAATATAATATAAAATAGTAAAATTTATAAAAGTATATAATATAATAATTCTTATCCATCCTCGATTAAATTTTCTATCTATGCATCTATAAACAATTTTGGCCTACGATTCCAAAGCAAATTTCAGGTTTGGCTCTCTAGAAAAAAAAGGTTGGAAACCCCTGCACTGTATGTTTCAACGGTTCATGAATAATAATATAATTACCCTCGTCACACATACGGCAATCCGATTATCGCACAGCGCGTATATTTATGCCCGGAAAAGACGCCGCGTAGTCGTGTACGATACTGAATTAATTTCTTCATAACCCGGTGTGTTTGGGTTATCATTTCAACGAGTGTAACATATACATATACACATACGGAGAGAGGGATGCGAATATTTATTTTATTTGCTCGAATTACCATTACCACGTTCGCGTTTTTCATTCGAAACGGACCGTCGCGCGTACTTGTTCATCGTGCAGTATATAATATGTTTACTCGAGTCGCTCCCAGTTAATATTTATATATACAATGCGTATGAGTGTGGTGATAGTACGTTGCAGTAACGCACTCAGGATTTTTTTTTCGGGGGTTTGTGCATATAATAATTTCCTAAGGAGTGGAATTTTCTAGAATAATTCCATGCAGAAGCCAGAAGTATTGTAAAAAATTAAACAGTATATAAGTACTAAATACTTAATGATACACAACGATATATATTCAGTTTTCGTTATCGATTCATTTATGTCGATACAATTGATAAAATTAAAAAGTAAAAACATATAACTAAATAAATTACTAAAAACAAAATTTACTAACGGTTTTTTTTTTTTTTTTTGTATTGATATTTCTTATATTAAAAAAAGTTTTTTCTTGCATGCAATCGAAAAGACTCTTTGTTAACCGATTGGCCATTGACGTAATTACATAGTTAAATATTTTTTACCTTCTAATGTTTCAGTAACTGATTGAAATGGTTCTAACATTTTCACCAAATCGTTCATATTTTTTTAAATTTATCAGACGTTATAAACCACTTATCTGTTTTTATATTATTGGATATTACGTTATTAATTGAAATTCGGTGTCGTAAAATACTTTTTAATTATTAAACACGTATAATTCTATCTATAGTTATACAGTCTTGTATAAGTTTACTTTTATCTTCCACACATTTTCTTTATTCCTTATCTAATTCATGTTGTACTGATGATCTTCGATTGAAATGACCAACAATTCCTCTTAACACTTGGATTTTGATATCGATAACGAAAAAATATTCGACAGTCATATCGATATCGGTAAAATTGGTCCAATATCGTTGTGCATCACTACTACACACTTAAATAGATAATAAATAACATAGGTATTATAATCTATAAATTTTTTAATTTATTAATCCAATACCCACGTTCGAATAATTCATATTTTATTATGACAAAATGTCGTAACAGCCATGACTCTCGGTATGCTTTAAAACGTAAAACTTGGTTAAAAGTAATTTAATAAAGGAAGACATCTAGGGGGCGGAGGGAGGTATGTGACCCCTTAACCTCCCTCTCTATGTGCACCACTGGTCCGTCGTTGATTTATGTTTGTTGGCGACGGTAAATTTGATACGCGCATATCATAATATTCGTAACAATATGGTGTTTGTCCTCGCTCCTACAGGATACAGCGGCGTGTGCGTATCGTCCGTTGTACATAGTATATGCGTCGCGCTGTACAACATTATAATGTATACATATTATTATTATTATTATACCGGCGGAATATAATGGGGCGATTTTTACCGAATGCATGTACGCCGTATATAGTGGCGATTATCAGGGATTTAATGTACGTATATGACACGAAAAATAGACGAAAACGTTTACTGCGTGCCCCGTTATACGCATGATTTTCAAAAAGCTCCCCGCGGCAATTATCAAATAGGCACACTGCAAGGACCATCATACGTGGCATTGCACAACAATACATAATGTACAATAATATAAATATAATAATATAAACCCCGCTGGTAATGGTACGTTATTTCTCACGAATCGTTTTTCATATAATTGCACATAGTCGTAAAAATATTTATTGTATGTAAAAACAACGTAGTGTGCGTAAAGGTACGTTTACTATTCGGTCAGACTTCATCGAAACGATTATCATAATAATACGTTTAGTTTTATAACCCATTGCATATAACGCCAACAGTATTAAAATAAATTTGAATTTTAATATTTTATCATATAAGGCATGTTTATGTATACGTACCTTGCCGACGAATTTTTGGTCGATTGATGGTTTAAAGTACCTCCGATACTTGATTTTTCATCAAGCACTTGTTTTTATAATATTTTACAATCCCCTCTTGTTGGCTATTTTTCAATTTGATCGATTCAAATTTGTTTTCATTTATACGCATATACGCATTTGCCCCGGTACTGTATAATAAAGTATTTATTCGCATTGAAGTTATATTCCACTTCTTACAAACATCGAGTTAAATGTAGTATAATTTGAAGTGTGTCCGGGGAAAAAAACACACTTTTATTTTGTAACGTAATAAAAAAATACCATTGTTTGCAGGTTTAGACATAGTAGTGTTACATATGGTTTGATATTATAAATTATTTGATATATCAAATCAGTGATAGTATACCAGAAAATGGTCCTAGCCTATAAATGATTATATATTTATCGTATTTTTTTCTTCTTCGTTTTTACTCGACACTTTATGTACGACATTTATTGTATACATCAATTCGACAAATTTTTCAAACTTTTAATACGTGTACTTTATAAAACAAATATCAGTTACCTACATTAGGATATTATTTTTTTGAATGTTATTACCACAGACCGTCATTGAAGCACGACATTACTCGCTTTATAATATAGTCATATAGATTTATAATAAAACGAGTATTACATTTAGTGATGTCGACATGTTTTTCGTATAATTCAAAAGAATTCGAGATCTGTGCTTCTTAAACGGATTTAATATTATATTCACTCAACTAAATTATGTCCACTGACAGAGCTAGCATTATTCGTAACTTTGATGCTTTTTCCTGTATTCACTTCAATGCATCACGCTCCCTTACGTCACAATTCTAATGTACCAAAAGTAATTGCCATAGACCTACTACTAAACTACTACTACTTGAAGGTCGAAATTAAAAATTTATCGATTTTAATCCGTGTTTCCTGCAAACAAGAAACAAAAAACGAAGTTAATTAGGTGGTCTAACGAACACTAGGTCTCAATTTAATAATATCCAAGACTAAACAGTTCGTTTAATAAAACCATTAAAATTGATGAATTGACCATAATCTAAAAAGTCTATTATTATAATATTACGCCGCAGCAGACCAACTATAATAATCTGTGTAAGTACTCGTATATGTATGTTTACTGGGGCTGTGCGCTTTGGTCCCGTTCTTCTAATTACGTACAAATTACTAAACAAGACAAACACGTTATTTAAGTATTAGCACTTAATGCAAGTTAAAATACTTAACGAAGAATCCTACCAAAGGGTTTGGTAACCCAATATAATCAACAAAAAAAAAAACCTACCTTAAAAATACTATCTCAATTCAATCATGATTGGTGTTCTCCTCGACGTTAGAAAAAGAAAAAAGCAATCGTTTCAGTAATCTTTTACGATTACAGTTTATGCCAGTAATAATATATTTATATTTCTCTATTGCGCTCCGTTCCACATGGATGTTAAACGTTCCAAAACCGCCGAGTCGAGTATTATACTAATATTACATATCTTCGGCACTAGGTTGTGCATTGGTCAAGGGTAGAAGTGTGTCGTAAACAGAAACGCTTGCGAAACGCAGTCGACGGCAGGCGTGCTACTACGTACAGGGGACACCGCTTACTCGAATATTATCGTAATATCGTTGAAAACCCGCGAGATTCAAATGACACATGGTAGTCGATACGTTGTTATGGTAATTGCACTGCACGGATTCACCGCTATCGTTGCAGTACAAACTATGATATATACTTACCGATAAATTAGTGTACGGATTTAAGTTATTAATTACTAATTACATATAGATTTTTGCAGTGGTGGCTTGAACTTTTTGTAGTTTGAATCTCATGTAAAATGTTTACACTACCCACCCAAAAATGTTTCTTGTTCCAAGGAAATTACATATACCTAATGATTTTATTCAGTCTACTCAAAACAAAGCAATAAAAGAAAAAAAAAATAAACACAATTTTCCACTCTTAAATGTAATAATATTAGAGCTTTATTATCTTTTCCAACCACGGGACACCACCCCACCCATTATTTTTGTGAATCACGTACTTCAAATACACCCCTTTCAAGCCGCCACTGGATATTTGTCAACAGTCTATTACGTTCCCATTCAACGGTCCGTAGGACACATATTAAATTCAGAAGAACAATTATTGGTTTTTTTTTTTTTTTCGTAAGAATACCAGCTATAACGGGAATTAGGAAACCCACTATTTGAAAATAAAAATAAAAAAACCGAACAGATATGCCGATCGTTCGGCGATTTTTCAACCCCGCAGCTGTTGAGCAACTCGTTGTAGTGCACGCGCGTATAGTGTTTTATCGCTAAAACTTTCGAGTGTGAATACGCGCTAAGTTCGCAGTCCCGGGACGGTCGTTTGGGAATACTACGTCATTATAACGTAATTACGGACCGCAACCCGATGGATTGTGCGTACGCGCGTCTGAATACATAGTACACATGTTACATATACGTGTGTATGTGTGCGTGAACGTGTACGCGTGCATGTGTGTATAAATACATTCATACCGTGTTTATACTGTGTTTGGACCGCACTGGGCAAACCGAGTCGGTATAGCGAGTGCGTTAAGTGAAACAGAGAGACAGAGAGATACGTACGCGGATAGAGACGGGAAAATGTAGAGATAGTGAAGTGAACGGAGACAGATAGAGACAATGGCGAATGGATCGAGGGAAAGAGAGAAATGCACCCCTCTGTCACCTCTCCGTATACGCGTTGAATATGTATTCATCAAGCTTAACGAAGGTCGACGTGTAAATCAGTATTATTCGGCGTGTTGTTTTTATCGTACGAGTGCAAACAAAAAACGGATTCAAATATACAAACGCACTTGTACACACGGCTATATTATATTATAATATATTGTCTATAATATATATTTTACGGATAATAATAATTAAGTGTTAACACGTATACATGCACATTATGTTGTTTATCCCACAATTTCGCTTTCTGACCGTGATTCGCGTAGTCCAATGAACACGCACGTCCAGAGGCGTTCTCAGAAATTTTTATTGAGGGGGGAGGGGGATATGAATATCCATATTAAGAAGTGAGCCATGGGCCCAAGTCCCCATAACCCCATTATTATATAAAAACAACTTACTTTGAATTATAACATATTATATTTATTTACAAAATTATATCGATTGTCTTTGATTGTTGTACATCAAGTACATCAAGTACTTTTTACTTTTTACTTTTTTAGTAACGATTTAAAGATAATAATCTATAGTAGCCATCGACATAGATAATACCACGCGATTAATTACTAGAGATATACCTTTACTCGTACACAATACAAGCAGGGTTTGTAAAATTACGTTATCTGTAATCTGTGTACGAATATTATGGATAATGATAACAAATTAAATAAAAATGTTAATTGATCATTTTTAATTGTTTGATTATTATCACTAAATATCAGTTAAATAGTAAATCCCATGCATTTATATATATTACCTAAAAAAAAGGCGATATCACCCTCTGCACGTCATCGTCGTCCTCGGTGATCGGAATAAAATGCGTTTTCAGCCTTAAACATTGTTCATGGGTCGAGAATACTTCGAAAACAAGGGACGTGATGCATCTTACTGGTATCCTTAGTCCTTCATCGCACATATCGTGTGAATGTCGATGCATACGAATTGCATCCCGAAATTCTCTTTCCACGTGAGTTGCGTCTCAAGGTAAAAATATTATTTTCTTTCCCAAGGATACCTTCTTAATATATTCAAGACGGGTTAATATTTAGCCATATTTTTGCAATGTTTTATTTTAATTTTTATTTTTTTTTTTCTGCTTAAATCGCTGAATTCATTTTATAGTGTATTCAGAGTTTAAGCTTTATTTAACGAAGATCACACGAACGTATACATTAACAACATGATCCAAATCATATTAAAATTATTATCTGCTTTAATAAAGCACGTTCTTGTAGTCGTTAAAAAATGTATAATGCGTAATAATAGAATATTATGAATTGTGCGAGTTTCTATCAATATTATCGGATAATCATCAAGGCGTACACAATTATTTATAGAACACAAGTACAAACACCCGATTTTACCTGCGGCCTGCGCCCTTATTGATGGACATGGCCCAAACCTATCGGCTTTATAGAAAATTGGACATATTCGGAATAATATTGTTACTGTCGTTTTCGATGCTGTTGCCATAATTGTTGTCATAATAAATTTCCGTTGTTGTTTGTTTGTATTTTACCGTTTTCATGCACATGTTTGTTCCTGGATAAGCGATAATCTTCTTGACACAGTATTTGTCGAACGACTGAGGTTTGATTTTCTCCTCTCGGACATTTTGCGACAATATTTTATAATAAAACATTGATAAATACAATCAAGAAAAATAATCTTATGCTAACTATAAAGTAATGAATATCTTACATAATAATATATAATATTATATAATTTACTTAATAAACAATTTAAACTCGAATAAATTATTTATTATAATGCTCTTCCGTTGGTAAAATAATTAAATTTCTTCAGCACGAGGCGATTTACAATATTAAACAGTATTTGATTGCGAAAGATTAACATCGTTGTAAAAATACGAGTAGTTTTTTATATTTTACAAATGTATGTAGTAAACGTTCTCTTTAAGGCGGTTTTGTGATTATATAATAAGATGTTTTGCTAAATCGTAATTTTTCCAAACCACAATAACCGTAAAAAATGAGATTTCCACTAGATGCATAGATGTAATCAAATAATATATAGTCGTATTTGTACCTATTATTATCATTGTTGCATATTATAATATTACTGTTGATTCCCTTGAAAAAATTAGAACGGCAAACAAGAGCAGTTGTCTCTCTTCCTCATCCTGGCAGTCGCGCGACCCCTTATATTATATCAATATGGTCGTGGCCTATCCATTGCTTTGCTATCTATGACTAGACGTTTTATGAACCACGCGTACGAAAATATGCCACCGAGTATGGTTGATATAAAGTATGTGTTTTAACACATTTGATCAGTGTGTTTCTTATTTAAAAATATGACTATGTGCAATTTACATTATGAATCAATGAAATATGCATGCCTGATAAAAAAAGGCGATTATATGCAATTGTATAATACAGGTATACAAATGCATTTAATCCGCGGTCTATTGATAACATTGTTTGCACTATTAGTAAATGGTGGACAGACTTCATTGATAAAACACTGTCGGCTATCTAGTTGGTTTACGTATATATATCGGCTGTGTGTATTGAACATGTTCCGTGTGTAACTGTTCGGCTGTTATCGTTGACCATGTTTCAACATGTAGTAGACGCATAGTGTGTACGAATTACAAATGTATAATAAATTTACGTCGAAGCATTTCATAAAATATCTACCGTACGTTGTATTAATAATTATTGAACACGTGAAATACGGGGGTTTTCGGAAGGGTACTTATTGCAGCGTTACACTGACTGTTAAATTTATGTGACGTTTTTTTTTTTTTTTTTTTTGAAATAACACGTGCAGTATATGGAAATATAATTCCGTGATCTGTCATTGGAAAAAAAATAAATAAAAATAAACTATGAGTTATTATTATTATTGTTTTTATTGTCTCGAAAAAAAAAAAAAATAAAAAGAAAAAATGTTGTTCGAAATACTCGGTTAATCCCATGTATGCGCGGCCATACGAACACAAAATAAATCGCTGTCGCAAATATCAAAAACTAACATAAATATATACATAAACATACACTCATACATGGGCGTCTGATCAAATTTACACAAATAATATATTATGGCGTACAAATATATTACGTTGTATATGTTTATGAATCAATCATAGGACCAAGGTTTTTGAAACATGGTTCACGGTTTCACATCATGCCGTGACGTGTAAAATAATTAATTTCTCCGGTCCACTGAATCAAGTGGCTCGCTTTTAGTTATACGATATGGTATAAATGGGATTGATTACATGCGTTACCACAGTGACCATACTTTACTGCAAACTTGGGTTCATCCAAAATTTGAACGTGTCCAGTTACTGACATTAGGTTCCATAGAATTTTATTATATTATCATAATAAATTGCAAGTACAACTAAAGAACATATTAACGGTACGCATTGGCTTTATAATTTAAGATAGCTGATAAAGTGATAAATGACTTTAATTTAAATAAAAAAAAACAACTTTATCCAAACATTTATCTCATCAGGTATAGAGAAAAGAAGAACCCATTTTTTTTTTTTTTTATATACATATATTTTTTGGGAACTTTCATACTGACGACTTTCGATAGCTTGACATCCAAACACATGATTTTCGATCATATGACCACTTTCCGTCCGATTCACATACGACCAGGTCTATGCATGCGGAGTACTAAGAATATAATGCGTCTCGTCTGCAAGCACTCGCGAATTCAATTATGTAGTCGCCCGTGTTACATATACATATTAAATTATTATATTGTTTTGATTATTGAACAACCAAATCGGGAATAATAAGTTTTGCACGTACATCGGCCGAAAACATAATGCACTCGCCGGGAAATGCGTTTGTTTTGCACTTTGGCGGTAAATGATATTATGCTGCAGCCTCTGTGTCATGGGAATTACGCGCCTAGCAGGTAAAACTTTGTCAATGGCAGCAATAAACTCACTGCGTGCACTCCGGCACGCGCAATTAGTGCGAGCTCTATTCCGTCACAGAGATTGTCTAATTTAATAATGACCTCTAGATAATGAGTTTATGGGTGGCCGAAACACTTAGATGACCCGAAAACGACCCTCTTCCATTGGCACATAAGGCTTAAAAGTCAAAAGCAAATGGTCGGGTTTGATATTAGCAACGTACCTACTCTGACCGTTAAACGCAATTAAAACATTTATAGTTGCAAATAATAATATTAATAAATAGTTATCGAGAAAATAATTTTTGTTTCTTACATAATACGCAAAATATTCACCGGCAAAGCAAATTCAAATGTTGAAATTATCGAATTAAAAATCCTATTATCATCTCAATGTTACAGAGAAATAATCAGACTATTTGAACTTCGTGAACTTAATGCAATTAGCAAAGTCCATTATAAGTCCGTTATATCATTAAAACGTCTTACAATTATAACTAAACATAAAAATAACAATCTCGTTTATTACGATTTAACATGATAAAAAACTGAACGAAATAATTATATATATATATATACATATATATATATATGTATACTGCTATAAAGTTTAAGGTACATGATAAAAAAAAAATTTTGTTTGGATTTATTATTATTTTGCAAGTATTCAAATAAATAACGTCAAATAGTACTGTCCTTTCAATATTATTTATCTTTATTTCAATGACAATTGATCGGAAAATTAGTCATATACATTTTAGTCACGAATGAAGGGATCATTAAATATGAAAATAATGATGAATTATTGTATTAAAAAGGAACCTGAAATGAACTTTTATATTCCTTCTAAAATGTAATTTTTTAAATTGTTTTTGAAAATATTTTTAAAAATAGTTATTTGATATTTTTAAGGAATTTGAATACCTAATAAATTAATTAATGTAAATTAATGAAAAACAAATATCTTTAAATGAATAAAAAAATGTATAAATGTAGTTAAATAATTAATGGTTTATTATAATTCTGAATCTTAACTTTAACATGTAAGGACACAAAATTAATTACAGATAATATTTCTCGTGAACGCAAACGAAATTTACCGAAGTTTTCAAAATTAATTTCTAAAGCGCATGAATATATTATATACTTTATTATTATTAGTTAAGTAGTTTTTAATCATTACTACTTAGATTTAAAAATAAAAATTTATATAAATGTTTATTTTTCTTTTTAGCAACATAAATTATTGTAATAATGAAAAAAAAAAAAAAGTCGTATATGGAGTTTAGGTGATATGTATTATACGTAAAATGGCCACGATGCACGCACAGTTACGGTGCACCGGTTCAACGGTGTTTTATTATATTATAATATACGAGGCGTACGAGAAACCATTAAAATATATCGGTAAATTGGTTTAGGTAATCCGGTGAAAAGAGAATTTTATAATATAACTGCAGTAGCTGATAAGTATGGCTGATAAGTATAGCGGCACTTTTGGCGCGCAGCGTGGACATTCCAATGTTGCAGTGCTGCGCAATGTAGTTTGGTAGCGGGAGATGAAGTCAGCCTGTGAGTTTGACCGATTCAACAGCGGCAAATTCATTGCAAACTTAATATCTTTTCGACCGAAAGGGTTAAGAAAAGTTGCACGGGTACGCCGTGGTGATTATTAGGCCGCCCACCAGTCTGAAACACGTTTTTCATCGCGCGCCTCTGTTATATGGTGCAAATATTATTACTACGCAATTCGTCCAACGAGTGGGGTATATTTGCAAACTTCGTGGGCGATTGTTTTATAAAAGTCGGTATGAATACAAAACGAGTGAAATCGAACATCGCCTACATCGCATCGCCGCCAACACGCGAACTCAAAGTTCTTATCGGGAAACCAATTATTATAATTTCAAATTAAACCATGACTTCCAGTCCATGTTACACATGTAAAATGATTTTGGTGCGTTTCTTTTGGAATCATGCACATTAAACTCAAAATCGCAGCTACATGTCTGTGAAACATTAAAAACATTATGTGCTTTGAGCAACTCGCGTTGTTTCTGACAATTGTCAAAAAATCGTAATAATACATCTTTGTATACGATCATGGGATGTTTATCAGACAGATTGTCCGCTCTTGGATCGAGGGGGGGGGGAAATGAAAAAAAAATACGTCAAAACAAAACAGTATTTCGATTGACGAGCTCGGAATAAAATCACTATGTACTCGTATAGCAAAAACTCGCATTTAAATTCATCAGTATAGCCGATCACTTTGCGATTGCCCACAATTTTAATGCATCAATTGATTTTTGTGTAATGTTTTTCGATTACTCATTTCGTTTGTGTGCCGTTTGTACAAAAATTTTGCGTTTTCGTCATCCCATTCGTTCGCGTAATGGATTCATGTTTGCTTATTTGCTTATTTTTTTTTTTTTCTACTAAAATATTGATTAAGCCATCGTCGTCGGTCGTTATACTGTTCTCTGTACACCGCGGTGTTCGTATTGAAAACTATTTGAATATTATGTCGTAAAATTACACCGTCGATATAAAATACCGAAAATTGATCGGTAAAAAATAATATGAGCTCTTCGCGTATTAAAGGATGAATGGCAGGGAATGCATTCGAACGTTCATATAAAACCTGCAATTGATCGCGTACGCGTCCAAGCTACTTAACGTCACGATACAATATTATGATCTTATAGTTTTATTATTGGCCGGCCGCTTAAGTACATAATATTGTAAATGTAAAATGTACGATGATGTACGTTGTTTATGTTTTTCTTATCCCATCCCGTCACGGTGCAGAGTATGTAACTTTATGCGTTTTCTTCATTCAATTAAAGAGGAAGAAAAAACAGTGTAAAAGGCACGTCCGACGGAAGCGCGCGTATGGTTTTTTATTTTTATTACACAATAAAAATAATATATCTGTTATATATTATCCCCGGGGGTCGGGGCCCGCAGTCTTTATTGTGGTCCACTTGATCCTGACTGATTAAACGCCCATGTAATACCTAACCTTTTGACCTTTTTTCACCCGTGCCCGGCTCGGCCTCAATAATTCGTCATGCCGCGGCCGTCGAAAGTTTTCAGCTTGCGGTGACGTGATTAAACGGCCACCAGTAGAGTTTTCATTGCGCGTAACTTTTATTTTTAATTGTTATGAATTTCTCCGTCTCTGTTCGTTGTTATTTATTAGGTTTTTTTTTTTTTTTTTTTTTGTACCCTCAACTGCGTGTAACGGGCTATTATTATCGAAAAAAAAAATGTAGTCGGTTGGTCGCGACAGTTCAGAAAGCAAAAATATATCTTCTCCGTCGCAACGGACGAGGTCAAATAAATCACAAATGAATATCATAATACATACGTATGCTTATATATATAATTTATATTTTATACATAATATATCAAACGCAGCCCGTAGACGGTTTAAAACCATCGTAAATTGTTTTTAATATGAGGTTTTTAATAGCCATCATAAGTGAATTTCTATGAATTTTTACACACAAACATTTTGAAAAAAAAAAAAAACCGAACGAACCGAAATGCTATTATATAATATAATTATTATTGATCGTTATTATTATTCTGTTAAAAAGACATCTTCCACGGAACTGCGATATCACGATTTTTAATCAAACGGTAACGAGTATATACACATATTTTAATGTAAGGAATAGCCATGCCCACCTTATGTGCATAACATACCATAATAGTTCAAACGTAGTTTATCGAATTAACATACAATTATACTATTATCTTATCAATATCACTATTGTACTATACTACTGATCTTTTGTGTAGATTCGATACCACTCGATTTCAACAATTCGATTATAATATATTTTCGAACCGATACGCTTAGACTTTAAGTGATTATCTGTGCAGTCTCTCGATAAATGATAATATTGTCACTCAGAAGTGGTCATCAGATGATTCATATTTTGAAATATTCTCGTATTCGCTTTTTTTATTTTACCGGAAACAGTCGAAACATTTGATCACTGAATTCGGATAAAACGAGTAGGTATTTATTCGTTTACATATAACGATTTGATAACGTGTTGTTTTTGGTCCTTGAAATTCAAAACGTTCAATAATTATATTCTATTATTTTGTAGAGATATCAAAATAGACATATTGTAAACTTGCTGATATCTAGAAAAATATTTGAGGTCTTTTTATAAAAGTTGAATAATTTATTTCCTCTTATTATTTAAACTTTTGGAAAATTATAATTTATAATTCAGTGAAGATTTAGTCAATGCTCTCAATTCATTATCAGTCGATATTACTGTGGTTGTATATATTATAGTTATCGATGAGTACACGAACAAATATTTAATTGTTCGTAAACTTAAAAAGTAGCAGTAAATAAACAGATTATAACTTATATATTAAGAGAAAAAACATTTACTATGAATATTCCATAATATTACTGATATACAAAATGGCAATTTAGAGGTTTTATATTTAAAGTAGAATAAATATTGGTTTTTAAAATTATAATTTAAAAAAAAAAAATTGAATCTATTATAAATATATTTAGTGGTTATATCTTATATATAAAAAACACTTGAATAGAACAAAATTGATTGCATCTGTCGAAATACCGTGGCTAAAAAACACCGCTTATGCATAATAAAATATTATAATACATATATTGACGTACACGGTACTACTATACACACATGACTGACGGTGACATGTACCGTAAGTGGCGTTTCAAGAGAGAAGAAGAAGAAAAAAAAATGCCGTCAATATTCGAAAGTCGATGCGCATTTTCTGCGATAATAAATTGTTATTGTACGTACATATGCGCGTCGGACCGTGGATATACAACATTATCTGAGCACTTTGTGTTCGTTTAGGCGTTATTGTGTACACGTTTCAATCGGTTTAGCGGATCACCGTACCGGGATGTGCGTTAGTACCACATACCTACCAAGTGCCCAAGTACCTCGTGAAACTCAGGTGTATCACACGGTCTGCGCCGATACTATTTTGTACTGTAAATATCGTCGAATAAATAATTATATTTATCAATGACAGTTGCAGCAATATTATAATATTATACTCTCGTAGACGCTAATATAATTTATTACATTTCAAACACCGAATCAAGCTCTCTAAATGGATTTTTCAATACGTTCTTCAATAATAAAACAATTAAACTATTTTCATCGTAGTAAATATTTCACAAAAAACTATGTACCGTACTATATTTTAAACATTAAAACTTTTTTTTTGAAAAGAATAATATTTATTAAAATAATAAATTGTAAAAGATTACTGGACTAAATTCAACGTAGTTGTTTCAAAGTTGTTTTCTGCTTTTTCTTCGTATCAGAACGAGAAAATCACCAAACAGCCACTTTTAAGTATATATCGCTTTATCTGTGTCGGACTATCTAAAAAGTTGTAACGTGAAACTTCCAGTGTAGGTTTATTTTCTGAAAAAATTTGACAGATAAAAAGAATAAAAATAAAATTCTACAACTTACAAATACACTTGGCTCAGGATTTAAAATCAGATACTTGATTGCAATATTTAGATCATTTAGGTTTTGTTTTATAGGTTTGTTTTTTTACCGTCTGTTCTAATCACATTTTATATTTAATAAACAAACGTTGTTATAATTTGATTATCAATAAAAAAATCACTTCTGCTACTGTGTTGTATAGTGATTATAGATTTGTCACGGAATTCGTATGCTTATTGATGAGGTCGATACCCGTTGATACTATATTTATTATTAGCTACCCCGAGATAATATACATTGTTGAACAGCGACAACAGTCTGTATCAACGTCAGCCAGACTTCTAAGAAGTACTCACAACTTCGGCGTGGATGTCAGACGTTCATAACCTAAACGAACCTCTTCGAAGTTGACAACGGTAATTACATCAGCCTCACTTGTACTTGAGACCATTTGTGCGCCATCAAATTTAACATGTAATATTTCAGAAGTCGTTTTCCCCTCGAGCCAAGCAGAACCAAATTAAATAATAACGCAACTCAAGTCATAAAGCCATAAAGACCATTCACGACTGGTTATAACTGCTCTAGATATAGATATGAAGGGCGTTAGTTTTTCATCGTTTTTATCTCGTAGCGTGATTACTCGCTAACCGGTTGGTAAAGTTTTTCCGACCATACAAACACATATGCAAGACTCTCGTTACAGCAACCATATTTAGAAATTGTTTCTAAAAACCATAATAATAATAACTGAAAAATATGTATCGAGATATTATTTTTTTAGGTCTTTTTGTTTCAAACCAACTCCTATCCCAAAATTGTGATAAAATGTGAATTTATATTTTTATATCCTTACTTAATAATTTAAAAATATCAGATTAGATAATTATTACTAAATAAAATTTCTCGTCGTTATTTGTTAATTATTGTCCTTGCATCGTAGCTCTTGGAAACTTTAAAACCCTCTACAACTCATATACGAACTTATATTACAGATCGACTAAAATAGTCACAAGTAAAACCTTCTTGCACGCAATGTTTGTATTTTTTTGTTCACGCCAACCTTTTTAATATATTATATTAAACAATTCAAAATTTAAAAATACGGAGACGTTACTGAGACGGCACATTGTATAGGCAAAAGTGGTACACAACTGTACTAGGAAATGTATGGAGTTGTTTTTACGAACATTAATATTGTATTAATTATTCCATTTTTAAATTTTGGACGGAGTGATAAATGTATTGATTTTATAATGATTTGTATTATTTCTTTTTTTTTTGTGTCTGAAGACACCTTTTGGAACAGTAAAAATGCTTTGATTTCCTTATTTAGCAACTTTTCAGAAAAGAACAGTGCACCGTCAAAAGTTAAAAATTTTTAATAGTTTTCAAAAGCGTTGGGAAAAAAATTACGGAAAACGGGCATTTTCACGCATAACCACTTTTCGACAAAATACAATTTTTAAAATAGCTCTAACTCAAAAAAAAAAAATATAACTAAAAATACTTGAAATTTGCACTAAAAGTTTACATAATCGTTTTCTATACATAGTTAAGTTTACGAAGTAGTTTGAATTTGTTTACCTATTTATAGAAAATTGTAATTTTAGATTTTTCTAAATATTGTTTTTGATGTATCATAAAAAAATAAAGAAAAAAATTTGGTTGTCCAAAAAATATTGTAAAATTGTACTTGTCACAATTAAAATAAAAAATTGAAAATCGTCCTACAAAATTTAATTTTTTTAGTTTGTAAACAACCAATCAATTACTTAGAGTTTTGTTCTCGATAGAATGGCATACATAATTTTTTTATGACACTTTTGGTGTAACTTTACAACTTTCTTATAATATAATATTCAATTTATAAAAAAAAAAAAATAACCAGATAAATGTATATTATACATTCCTCACGCATTACTCCGTCGTTTAGAATGTTTAGGGGTTAGAGTCTAATATTAATATTTCCTTTTCGAACCATAATTTCAATAAATTAATTCGTGAATACTCAACGTAAACGTTTCATTAATTACAATGATATCATGCAATATTTTTCTTTATATAACATAGGTAATACGTTAATTATACGTAATTGTTACTATAACATACTATCGGTAATAATATTCCCGTATATGATTCATTAACATCAAATCGTATAGTTCAAAAATGTTATTTAATTCGCGTATAAGGTTTATCACAGATGGAAAAAAATCATATAACTTATAACTCTGAGGTCGTTTATGCGTTTTCAATTGTTTTAGGTATTTAAAGTTTTGTTGGCTGTGCTTTATAATCGTTTATTTTATATAATTTTGAAGAAGAATGAAATGAGATGTCATTAAAAAAATAAAATAAAACTCTAGGTAGTTTATATATCCATAATCATAGGTCTCGCGTAATGCCAACTTAGGTATAGTGATATCATTATACTGTTTCGATCAGATCTTGCATTGCGCCCGTGTACGTTATTATGATTGATCGGCGCGGAACCGTTTTTGTTATAATATTATACATACACGTCACAGTGGTTTTCTTTTGTTTTCAATTTTTCTTGGGTTTTCCTAGTACTGCAGGGATAGTTGGAAAAAATAATATTATGTACGATATCCCACCGTTGTTCGGGTCTCTATCGAGCAATAAAAACATATAATATATATATAAGTGGGTTGCGTAAAACGTTTCTAAGCCATATCGGTGCAGTGAAACCTCATGAATAAAACACGACGGCGAAAACCGAATGGTAACACTTCTATTTGTACTGATATGCTGAGAAATTGAAAAATAAAAATTTACATCTTCTCCAACATACAAACGTGTTGTTCAACACAATATCAGTGGCAGATTTGACGGTTAGGCAATTTTTTTCCACAGACACTATAATGGATAAAGTGTCCATATTCTTCATCCTAGCTGAGCTGCATAAAGCCAATAAATATAATATTTATAAAAACCAAAAAGTCCGCTTTTTAATTACGAGTAAATAATTATATATACTAAAATACTGATAAATAATAGCTCGGCTAAATTGTTTTTTTTTTTTTGTAAAATATCAAATTTGTGCAATGGTAGATAGGTGGGTAGGTGGGTGGAATATTTTAGGCTTACCTCGGTCGACTATACAATTATCAAACCACCTGTGCAGTGAATTTTTCACTTGCAGGCGTTATCTATAATAAATAAGTAAAATAATATTTTACTTGTTAATATACTACGTATATGTAACATTTATACACAAGTTGTTAAACAATAAAAATATCTGACAACAACTACTAGAAAAAATTAGTTTAAAAATACCAAATTATAACGCCATCATTAACAATTGTTTTATACTATCCGAAGAAAAATAATTACATGAACTTAACCGGATGTAAATATCTTGTAATGACATTTCTAATTTTGATTTTTTCATGATTGTTCAAACAAATTAAAATATGTATTAGCTACTAATAATCCTTCTAACTATTTATAATTTATTTATAATAATTATCTAATTCGTTATAATTTCTTATTCCATTTTAATACTGTTGACCATAACTTTAAAAGTATATACCGATATTATTGTTAGGTAATCTTAAATTGTACATAATATAGTGTTTAGTGCTTATACTATATTACCCTTGGAGAGTGTTGTTTTATAATAAACAAGTAAAATGTGAAAATAAATAATGCCGCGGCAGTTGTAGTAACACAATTACCGCGCGTACCCATGGCCCATTGCGGGACGTGCCCCGTACAACGTTGTCCTGAACGCGGTCTGAACGCGGACTTTGCGCACATTTTACGCCATGTCGACGGAGGCGCGTGTACACCCCGCTTGCACGTGTACATTTTATTGTTGTATTAGCCGCTAATGGATGGTTAAAGTTTCGGCGATAAAAGCATCGAGCACACGTATTATTATTATACCATAACACGCGCGCGTCGCTTCGCTGCATGATATGTTAATCATCGCGCGCCGACTATCACTGTGGCACCATAACAATGCACCTGCGTGTAAATAAACGAATACAAGTGCAAGTACATAATATTATGAAGCCATAAAGGTGCTCTATATTACATGTAACTTTTTGGGAATTGTTTACGCGTTTCATAAGGTTCAATATTATTATAATTATGTGCTCTCGACACTAAACGCGCGCGTTTTGATTCATCACCGAAAACGGGCACGTTTTTGACAAAGAGAACTAGAGAGAAATAGAGAGAGTGAGAGAGAAAGAGAGAGAGAGAGAGAGAGAGAGAGAGAGAGAGAGAGAGAGAAAGAGAGAGATAAATTAAAGTTCGGTTGGGTTAGGTTATATTTGGTTAGGTATGGTTAAGAGCAGTGGTGGGTTTTCAAAATTTTCTTGGGGAGACTCCTGAAAAAATAATATGTATTTCTAAAGGATAATTTATATTAAAAAACTGTTGACTGTATTTTTATTCATCCACTATATAGATGTAAATATAATTAATTAGTAATAAAAGTATTTATATTATTTCTGCAATGTTTGTTAATGCATCAACTGTCAAACAGTTTTCATCATTAGAGTGGTTGCAAATTATAGAATAAGTCAATGATAAAAATAATATTAAATAGATTCCATCACTCTGTTTAGAATCTAAAAAAGGTTTCAAATTGTTTATAGTATTATTCTTAATAATTTCAAATGTTTAAGATTATCTTGGTATCTGGAGGGACTGGAAAGGTCCAGATCTCATGGACCACCAACCCCCCCCCTCATAATTCACTACTAGTTAAGTGAGTGTCAAAGGAATCAATACTACATCGGTGGAATCGATTTTCACCTGGGAGTGATTGGAAATCACCGTTTCCGAAAAGTGGGAACCATTTGAGAATTTTGAGACAAAGGATTTTTTCTTTATTCCAATGCTGCGGGGCTGCTTGGCTTACGTCCTTCCGGCTGGTAAGGCCGGTAATCCACCGCATTTATTTTTATTCGCGACGTATACCTGTATGGTTGTTCCGCAATCGATCGATATTATTATATTGATTCGTTTTTATCAAATATCCGAGATTTGCATGTGAATGTGGAACATGAATTCCGACGTGATACTCACACCAACCGTTGTACTAATATAGACGTCATAGGTTATAGAGCGCACAACAGTAATGAATGTTATCCAATATAAGACAATGAATTCAACTCGCTTCCGGTGCCAAACACTCGGGAATTTCAACAACCTTAAAAGTGGCGGCGCGGATAATTTTCAACTATGCGGCAGCTATACATATTTAACAACTATTACCATCACCTCAATAGTACATATATATATATATATATATATATCGGATAAACCAGTGGAGGCTTTTCCTCCCTCCCTCCCACTCCATAACAGTACTTTTGGGAGTTTTATATCATTATATTATGTTTGCGTACAATATACCATATTACCCTATACCATACTATATTATACAATATCAGAAGAGATATAACCAAATTTTCAATACAATCAAAACATTAAGTGAGCAACTCAAAGTAAGTAAAATAAATACACATGTGATATAAAGTAATATTATTATAAATACATTTTTATAAAATTATTGTAAAATGAAACTGTCATTTAAGAAACCTGATGTAGCAGCAAACCTATCGATTGCATTCTTGTAGTCAATATCAATATCTTTTTCACAGTCAAGAAGTATATTAAGCTTTCTAATCTGTCGTGTATCTCAAATTATTAAGCCAATCCTAATAAAACACAAATATATATATAATAAACTAGATTTCTAACTGTGATATGCTTACCATTGAAATGAATAAAGCTATTATTTCCGCCATCTTTGTGGGAATTATAATCTTATCAGTCACACATAGTATTATCATCTACTGAAAAAATTATTTAATTTTCTATAAAATAAATAAAATAATTTTATTTTTATGATATACATCAATCTATCAACTATTTTATTTAATATGTTCATGAGTGCAAAAGCCGCGGAAAAGCCAGATAATAATAGTTGCTACTTTTACAAAGCTAGTAAACCAAAATATGATTGTTTGCCACTAAAGCAGGTAGATCTTTTGCCATTAAAGTTGCATTTGACGTTGCCCAGGGTATACTACGAGGAAGCGATCTACCATGAAGTTTTTTCAAAACTATCCGATGTAAAATGTAAGCTACATACACGATGGTATGAAGGAACAAAATTGCCCTTACATAAAGCATCAACCCATTTGTTAAATCTACCCGTTTAGCCAGTAGATCTTTGTTACATGGAAAATTACTGAATATGAATAAGTGTAATCAGTTATTTAAACAAAAATTGACTGAATAAAATCTAAGAATGTTCAGTAAATAACAACATAAGAATAAAGTTACCTAAAAAACTTCACTTTGGCTTTACCAGCTACACTTCTACATCCAACCACACAACAAGACCGAGGCATTTTAAATTTTAATCCTTGGTACATAGGAATTTAAGTAAAAACTAAGTAAGGAATACAATATACATAAAATAATAAAAAGCACATTTGTCATTTCATATTATAGTTTTTATACATTCATATATAATTAAGACAATAACCTCTAAATAAATCATTGTAATTCATTAAATTACATCAAGATATTAATATTATATATATATATATATATCTGTAATCATTATAAATATAACATATCTTTAATCGTGTCATTATACAAAGTATGTTCTGTATTCAAAATATTCGTTGTTGATAAGACTGTGATAATACACATAATTCCCACAAAAATGGCGGATAGTAAACTTCACTTATTATCACGAGTTAGCAATCTAGTTTGTTATATATATCTGTATAATGAAATATCTCCTTTAGTTATCAGTATCACAATCTCAAGAGCTAAATGATACCACAAGTAGATCGGGCATATAAGGACACGGCCTCATGAAACACCGTATTGCACCGCCACTGGCTTTTTAACAACTCCGTAACTGTAACTGTCGCCGCATGATCGGTCCAATATGATGTTTGGAAACGTGCACATGTGCATATATAATAAATAACAGATAAATTGAACGGTATGTATGTGGTCGTTCAGCTGTGATTCGCGCACATTCCTTGTCGATGAATAACCGTGAAACTCGGCATAATATATTGTATAACTGTCGGGCGAAACGAAGTATTGTAAATTATTTCCAATTCGCGTGAACGAAATGTTCCGGGACGGTCACGGTGCCGACGTTGACCTTTAAGTATAAAAATTTGCGTCGAATATCATTTAAAAAAAAAAAACGGATGGGCCTCGCTTTGCTGTACAGTTGGTGGTGGAGTGCACCTCGTTTATAGGATAGGTCATTATTACAATGGATTTGTTAAATTTGAATGCAATGATAGATATCATTGTATACGAATAACGATTCTGAACGGAGTTAATATGTTTGTCTAAAATGGGTATAATGTAGTATTTTATATTTAAATTGAAATAAAATGCAATAGTATGCAATTTCGTAAAAATTTAAATTTCAAACAGTCATAATTTTTTTTCCTTTAAGTTCGGTAGAATTTTTTTTATATATTTTTGAAGATTAGCTTATGGACAATCTAGTGTTAATATTTTAAACCTTAAATATAAACAGAATAAATTGTATGAATTTTCAACTACAAAATAACTTGAAAATCATCGCGATTTTAATATATTTTATACAAATTTGAAATTTATGGGCTTATAAAAAAAATTGAGTTTAACAATCTCCGATATTTTTTAGTTACGATAAGTATAACTTATAATAAACATTGTATAAAACTTTCAAGAGTTTTTGCACAGCTAAAAAATTTTGACAAATTTTTACTTATTTATAGACAATTTATATTAAGATAAGTATAACTTATAATAAACATTGTATAAAACTTTCAAGAGTTTTTGCACAGCTAAAAAATTTTGACAAATTTTTACTTATTTATAGACAATTTATATTTACGATTTTTGTAAAAAAAAAATTTTTTTAACATATATAAAATTTAATTGGCTGACCGAAAACTTTTGAAAATTTAATACAAGGTATATATTAAGTTAAACCGATCGTAACTAAAAGATATCGGAGATCGTCTCATTCAAATTTTTTTTATAAGCCCATTAAGCTCAAATTTGTTTAAAATGTGTCAAAATCACGATAATTTGCAAGTTATTTTGTAGATAAAAATTTATAAAATGTATTCTGTTCATACTTAAGGTTCAACATTTTAACACTAGGTTATCGATAAGCTACTCTTCAAAAATCTTTAAAAAAATTTCTACCGGACTAAAAGGAAAAGTTTTATGACTGTTTGAAATATAAATTTTTACGAAATTGCATTATAATTCAATTTAATGTTAAAATAGTATATTATTATATACACATTTTAGACAAACATATTAAATCCGTTCAGAATCGTTATTCATATACAATGATATCTATCATTGTATTCAAATTTAACAAATCTATTGTAATAATGACCTATCCTATAAACGAGGTGTACTCCAACTCCAACTGTACAGCAAAGCAAGGCCCATCGGTTTTTTTTTTTTATTATTATTATTATTCCGACTAAACCAATTCTGTGGAGTTATATATTCCACGAAGTATTACACGGCGACCGTTGGGGAGGGCGGGATTCTCGAGGGAAGAACGGGATTCTCGCGTTTCATTTCCACTACTATCAGGAACGAAAAAAGTAAAATCGCCGAAACAAAGAAATGTATACCATTGGGAGTTAAACACTTATCGCGTTTCGATTCAAAACTACAGTCAGAGTTGTATTACTAATTGAAATTTACAAACAACGGCCAATGATAAATCATTATACCTTTGGAAAACGATTCCGAGCGGAACTTGACTTGATCTATAAAGTTTGTAAACACGTTTATTACATTTTAAGTGTTCGTAAGGAAAAATAGAGTAAGTCAGGATTTTCTTGTAGCTACAGAATAAGGTAACGATTGATGTACCAAAAAGTTTCCAGCTTACCAAATAAAAATTATATGATCTAGAAGAAAACAACAGTACATTTTCAAAAATTAGTTTCTCCAAATTTCCAATACATGGTGCGGATAATGCATTACATTTTGTAACACTTATTCATCTTTACACAATCTAATTTCATATCAACAACATATTTTATGGTGAAAATACTATACATAACATCATTGTTTTAAGATATCCACGATATCTTATTTTAACATAATTGTAAATATAAATGAAAAAAAAAATAAAAAAACCATCAGTACCGCAAAACAGATGAATTAAAAATGCTCCACTACATAAACATGTATTTACTTATTGGGTTTCTCAAACGAGTACAAAACGTACTGGTAAATATGTTTATTTATAACCAAAAACATATTCATCTATACATTACATATTTATACGTTGTCGGATAGATCATGATACATTATGCGTAGTGCTAGAGATTTTCTCGAGAACCATGTACCGAGATATTCAAAAAACGAACAATTCTCGTTAAATTTCGCAGTCGCACAGAAGACGCGTACAAAAGTGGTTGAGATTTTTTTTATGGCATATAAAAAAAGTGCTGTTTTTCCTGAATAAAAGCTCGTAAAAAATACACATCACTGTAAATCCAATAGGTCTTTCGATTCACAAAAATAAATGAAACACTATATGGGTATACTGCCTACTATATTATAACGTGTAGAAATGACATGTCGTTATTTTACGTTTTTTAAGATTACACGTACGACGATGTACCACGGTCGTGGGTCTATCGCATTATATTCTTCATAGATAAATGTTGTAAGTTTTCTATTATTTTTTACGTATGCACTTTTACAAGAAAATAATTACGCCATACACACTGTGTACATTATACATGATGATAATTAAGTAATAACTAGAGCTTGTAATTTAATTTTTATAAAATATCCTGTGGGTTTTTTTTTCATTTGTAATAAATTATATTTCATGAAATAGATTTAAAAATATTTTGGTCGGTCATGTTTTAACATAATTATATTATAATATAGTTACGATTGTAAACATTTTAAAATGAAATTTCAAATTTGAATATCAGATGACAAAACTTCAAAATTACTATAAAAACATCTTAAAATCCTCTAAAAAAAATTAAAATCTTACAAATCGATAGAAAATTACGAAAAAAAACTTGAAAAATAGAACTTTTTTTAATCATTCAAAAATTTACGAAACGAATTCGTAACATTAAGAGCCCCGCATTGAATATTTGGGGAAAAATGTAAATGGCATATAAATATCAGGCCTTTTATAATAACTACGGTTTTATTTAAATATTTTTTTTTTTTTTAAACATACACTACACTCCACGCGTAACCATATTGGTGCTTGAGTTCTATGCGAAACCGAGTCGATATAGTTGCGTAGATTTGTTTGACATCGAAAATGAATAGTAATTAATTTTAGCTAACTCTCCGTTACCTCGCACGATGGTGGTGTTGTGTTTTACGTGTAAAGTCTCTGAAAAGACGTATAGGTATATATAGTGTGTTTCATTCGTTCGCCGAAAAAACTGCTTATACGCCTTATCTGTATACTATGGATTATTGCAATATTATTAACGTATAAATACAACATAATTAATAAAC
The DNA here is from genome assembly GCA_025469195.1 of Chaitophorus viminalis. Lineage (NCBI taxonomy): Eukaryota > Metazoa > Arthropoda > Insecta > Hemiptera > Aphididae > Chaitophorus > Chaitophorus viminalis. The sequence goes on from JAIPRK010000675.1 coordinate 28,004, forward strand.
ATAATTATATATTCAATAATGTAATCATATTATCACATTTATTAATACTGTCAACTATTATTATACAGTAACAAAAGCCGACTGGCGTTAATTATTGTGTAAAATAAATTACAAAAAAAAAAAAAAATTTAAACATACATATGAAACACATATATTATGGGCACGGGATGGTGGTGGTTATAGCCAGTAAGACAAAGTACGGAACGAATGTATATAATATATTATAGCATAAGAACGCGGGATGACGATGGTAAAAGAAGGAAAACATTATTACATTTTATCGGCTCGTCTTCGATAGAAGTCACTCTCCTCCTCCACGCGGAGCACCGCCGACACAACAACAACATTTTACGATGAAAAGGACCAATACTCGTGTCTCGTATATATATATATATATGTATACTTCATGATGGACCTATATATATATATACTATACACGAGCGTGTTTAATGTAAGTTTTTAGCGGAAAAAGCACTTCGGCAAACTTGTTATCCGGCCCGTCCCGGTTCATTACTTTGCCAGTCTCCTTCATACACTCAATTACATAACATGTCCCGTATAAAAGGTGGCTACTATATACATGTTAGTTCGACGGCGACGACGCAACACACAATGATACTTCATTATCAGGTATATATACTATATAGTAAAGTATGTACCTTTACATTGCATTCCCCTCCCCCCCCTGCAGGCTTCAGACTCAATAACATTATATTTTATACACAACCGTCAGAGTGTACGAACGGCATTTTTCAATTTTACAGGCGATACAGTTTATTTGACACGCACACAATTGCCCGGAACATATTATATTGATAATTATTGCCTACGAAACGTGGTAGTATGCGTATTATCATTAATTATAAATACTAGCATATATAGTATTATATATATATCTAGTATATAATATAGTATTTATAATCAATGGTATTATACATAGGTACTCGGTTGAATCGGCCAAAAGTCACCGTGACTTTTTTTATCAGTTTCTAATCGGATAGCAGTTTAGTCAATTTCTATATTTCTCTATCGTCACTTCAAGCCAGTATTTATTTAAAATCTCTTGCTACTACTGAACATATATCTACATTCTACATAGATATTCGTTTTATGTCTAAATAAATAAGTGGCGTCATAGGTATCCTGTCCGAATCTATTGTATTTTTTAAATTTTTATATTCCCCAATATCATTTGCGAGGCACTACCTTTTCATCAAACTTCTTATGGACACATAAATAATCCTTTCGATCGCATTGCTTGAGTGTATAAATTATTTAGAAATATTATTATATTTTATCCACGCAACTTAAACTCAATAAGATAAGTCTCCTTTATATGTTGTATTACATTTTCTACATTTCTACATGTTATTCATATATTAATCGAATTGTCATATTCTCTACATAATTTAAAATTATGTCTATATTATATTATGTTTATAATCTTATACGGTATTCTGATCTTGAGCTTTAAAATCGATTATACATAATTAATAGTTTTGCGACATGCAGCAGTTGCGTCCTCGTAGCTGCAAGTTGACAAGTAAAACGTGCGCTATTGCACTACGCTTATACATGGGAGGTGAGGGGGTGCATATGATGGATGACAATGGTCTGAGTATCAGGGGGTGACACATGATGGTTATGATATAATTATGTATAGTTGCGGTGCAGCTTAAAAAACCCAACATAGATTTATGCGGAAAACCTGGTGGTTCCCCATGCAGAGTTCAGCGACGGATCATTATAATGTTACTGTGGTAGCTGGATTGCTGGAATAAAACGTTTCGCAGAAAACCAACTGTAACTCGGAAAAACGGCCAAATCCGATCGGAGGAAGAAAAAACTCTTTCACATATTACCTCTTTCAATCTTACCGCGAACCGCGTGTACGTGCTACCGCTATCATCACCAGTATTATTATAATGTAGATTTTATATTATTAAATATACGTAGCTCAACGATTCGAGATAAAAAATCATAATCAGTTCGCCTCGCATCATTCAGTCAGAACTAAAAGAACGCACATCGCAATGATGTTTCGGGCACACGTGATTAGTCGATGGTTATTGATCTTTGCTCGTACACTGTTTGGAATACAATTAGTTCGATTCCAAAGTACTGATTTATAATAATAATAATAATAATAATAATAATAATAATAATATTAATGAAGATGCAGTGACGTTTTATCTAACGATATGCAAATATATAAGCATACAACAATATTGCTGCAGCAAAGAACAAGCCCGTTTTAATCAACTGCAATGAATGTTATAAAGAAAAGAGATTTTTTTTTCAACGCCCCTAAACTTATCCGTGAGATGTAAATGTTGATAACTATATTATTATATATATATTTATATGTTCGTGTATTGATTTGTATTTTATATACGCTCTGTGTAGACTTACCCTGTCTGTGGTAACTAAAATGATTATTGGCGTAATCGTGGTTATTGCCATACCCTATGAAGTTAAATTCAATTATAATACTATATATTATTGTCCGTAAAACTTGGATCCAAATTAGCATAAAACGATGTTCAATTCAACAAAGTACCATAATCTAATAATACAACATCTTCCCCCTGCAGCGCTATGTATATGATATATAAATACATTGATAGTTATATACCTACATATACAATATACATATACATATAATCCACAATATGACGCTTAATAACCGCTCGATATGCCAATTTATTGCGGAACAGTTTATCTTGTTTTGGTCGAATTACTTTTAAGTATAAAATCATACAACAATTTATACTTGTATTATCGTCGACTTCTCATATTATTTTGTATTTTTTTCGTTATACTAACTATTCGTTTTATTTTATACACAAATATTTTCTGAAATTATTATTATTTTTTTATTCCCACCTAATATAGTAAAATAATACCATTTTTTTTTTAATGTAATTAATTTTATATGCCTTTTATGGAATTATTCGAAGTGCGTTGAATGGCAGAAAAAGCTTTATTGTAAGATAAAATCATATTTTGCTATACCTATAATAATATAAGTAACATTATTTCACAGTGTTTAATTGGTTAGTGTTTTTAAAAATAATAAAATTGGGGCAAACATTTTTAATATTTTAGGATTTCTTTTAGTCGTTATTTTAAGTATTCATTTTACTCCGGTCAATTATGTACGAAATATTCAAAATATAAATATTAAATATAATGATATCATTGTTCGAGCGAGCAACTATAGAATTAAGACACAATTATTTTAATTTTAATTTTTTTATTCCCCAAAAAGGTCTTTTATGTAATTTGAATGAATATACTCTCTCTTTGTCCGGGAAAGTGTTATAATTGTAGTAACGACATCAACCCTTTCCTACCACTAGAAGGATCAAGGGAGTTTGACGTTTCCGTTGTAATTTTGATCCTCTGATTTAACGCCATGTGAATTATTATAATCCAATTATGTTACGCAGCGAAAAAGTAATGTGACATACGGATTAATATAGGGTCTGGCCACGATATAAAATAAAATTTTTACACTGTAACGTAGAACACAAACGGAGCGATGTACCCATGATTCAGCATACCTGCGCAGTCACGTCAATGTATTATAATCATAATATTATGTACATGACTATATTTTACTATGGAATAAATCGTTTTGCTGTTGCATTGCTTTTATGAACAGTTTTACACCCTAATCAAATGTAATATTGTTAATTTTTCCTCGATTTCTAATTTCGATAGGAACGATAAACCTTATGATCATCATAATATATTAGCGTTGATAGAATATTTTGTATTTATTTTTTCATTTACGTTAACCTCGTGTGAAAACAAGTGTTACAATAATACATAATATTTTTACAGATATAATATTTTAGCTTTATATACTGTAAGGAAGCTCGGTTTTGGAAAAAAAATTATATCACATTGATTGTTAAGATTTTAACATTTTAGTGTTAAGATTTTCACTCGTTTTGACTAATGACTACTTATTCTTAACGAGACTTATGAATTAGTAAAATTAGAACATTTTACTAAACAAGACGAATAATATATACCTGGATACAAAATTTATTCATAAAAATATTTCTTTTGATATTCATAAAATACGAAGTTGTATAATTTGTTGTAAATGTTATATAATCATGATTAGCTGAATAATATTATAACAATAATAATTTTACATTTTTATTATTATTTAAAATCAAGTATAATATTCATCTCTCTTTGAGAATTTTTTTCTATACCACATTCAATCCTGATTCATAAATTATATTTAGAACGAATATGTAAATTCAAAACTTAACCTGACCTAACCGTACATACAAACAGTGAAATTCCTCTGAAAACAAATTACATGCCATCGTTTGAATGGATATTTATATTTTATTTGTATTTATTCTTTTTAAACAAATATTAAATGATATAGAAATTCCTTTTTAATGGAAATAAAACCATGCAATGCAAACAAACGCGTTAGTTATAGTTTACGAACCGTTTTGCAAATATTATGTAAATATTATATTATAAAACAAAATGATTTCGTATTATTACGAATATTAAACATTTGTAAGTTTTTGTATGGTTGTTGCAATTTTTTTTTTTTGTCGTCGTATCCAGGCAATGTATTCGAATAAATTTTTATAAATAAATTAAATAAATTATATATTATATTGTTCATTGTGTTTCATTTTTACGTGCAGTTCTATTCGTTTTTCCTTAGAAAAAACACAACATAAAACTACTGCAGTGACGTCAATTCGACTTATGACGGGACGGAAATGACTTGTTGACTTGTGAATTTCTAAAAAAAAAGGCCAGATAAATGGGTTTAGTAGAAAATACACAATCCTAGGAAAACACGCTCCATCTTAGTGATTGATTTCAAATTTGTTAGTCGTAAAAAACCTTTTCTTGCTTCGGAAACAGTTTCCAGCAAAGTTTACTACGTGGAATGTAAATACATTTTAAACGTTACTGAAAAAAATATTAGGACTGTGTGTTTCGGGTACAATATTGTATTAAAATATATAACCGATAATCTTATATTAAATTTTTCACACTGAGATAACAAAAATATTAAATTGTTCTATTCAAAAAAAAAAAAATTAAACAAATGTACGTCTATAAATATAGTACTCCTTATTAGGGATGGGCATCAAATCGGAATATCTGAATTTTCCGAATATCCGAATATTCAAATCCGGATTTGAATGAAATTCATATACGGATTTGCCGAAGTATCCGGATTATTCGGATTATTCAGATCAATTAATTATTTTTATTGCTAAACACAAAACAACACGGGTAGTTGAATGCGTCAGAAATATAATATACCCGTTCAAAAATGTATGTTAAAGAATTTGAATATAATTAGACTTAAAAAATAAGACAACGAACACCAAAATTGAATTGAATAATCCGGATACTCCGGATTACCTGTCAAATCCGGATTTACTAAATTTGGATAGTATGACAGATCCGAATAATCCGGATTTTTTAAATCCAGATATGCCCACCACTACTTCTTATATCTGATATAATGGACGCATATGTCATAGAAGCTTTTTGAAAATAAAAAAAAAACCATTTTCTTGTTAAAATGGAATAATAAAAATAAATAATTGTGGGAGTGAAATTCCAACCACACAACAATTATAAAACAAAGAAAAACAATATAAACAACATATTACAGAACATAGCTATGTAGTAAAAATATTACCTAATAAATATATTATCCACATCATAGATGCGCATAAAAATCAAAAGAGTTGAAATAAATAGTGGTCAGAAACAAATATTAATAGACAGTCGTTACACATACAAAAGTGAAATAGTTAACACTCATTCTGCAGATTGGATGTGCAATAATTTCAAGATTTTAATACACAACCGAAGATATATCAAAAAAAAAAAAAAATGTAGGTAAATTTTTAATTTTTTTTTCTTGTTTGAACCGAGAACCGGGTGGATGCAGCGTTTTCATTGAACTTCTACCCAGAGGTTAACATAAACTTAGGATAAATTAAATCTAACCTAACTGAATCAAACCTAATTAATAATTATTTTTTTAAAATATTTTAACCGATATATTTATGTAATTTATATATATTATAGATGTATGATTTATGTATCCAAGCCAATATAGTTTCTATTTTTAAATATGTATTTAGTTATGTAATATAATATTTAAGGTGTATAAATGAGTATAAGTTAAATTTTAAAATACAATTAAAATAAATAGCATTTGAATATGCCTAATGTTACCGTAAGACTATTATTTTCTTCACTTGTAAGATTTATATTATTACAACATAACCAACCATATTAAAACCAAGTATACGACATCATTTTCCCGGTTCTTCCGTAGTTTTCCTTGAACAATATTTAAACTACCTAGAGACTCAATTAGTTTAGTGATAATTTCAGCAGTTATATATATATATATATATATATATATCAAATATTCAGGTTTGTAGGTATAATTCTTTTTTTAATGAACACGGTGCATGTCTTGTTGACATCTAGACGCTCGTTTCGAGATGAGGATGAGGAATAGACGAGCGAATTTTTATTCGTTTTAGGCGGCGGAACAGTAGAAAGTAAAAAAAATTGACACATCCTGCGCTTCACCGCGCACATTAATCGTGCCTTGGTGTTCGAGATGGCAGTGGCGGCGAGGGTTCGGCAACCGTCCATCGTCGCGCGTTAATATAAAAAAAAACACGATTATTCAAATCAGACAGGCCATAAATACCACTCGCGACACCATTGCGTATATACCCCCGGCGTACATATCACGATAATTGCGTCGGCCGACGGTGTAGAACATAATATATAATATGTATACTGCGCCAGTGTTTCCCAATCTGGTTGGAGGGGGGCGTGTCAACGATTCTAGGGAGGCTCGAGTAGTCATCACGGAATTCATGTTTTCTATTATTATGATATTATGTATTATGTTGGTATTTTATAACGTGGGGAAAAGATGAAAAATTAATAACGACACCGGTGTATCTTCATCGACTGCAAAGATGATATGCCGCCAAACAACTGTATTTTGTATAGATTACTTATTGTACAAAGTCAGTAAGAAATTAAAATATACAGTATTTTACAATATTCTATGTTCCAATTATATTATTTACGATTACAGGTATGTGCCTTTAAGATTTAATTAAGAATCGATAAAATAAGAGAAATAAACAAATAACAAATTAGAGTAAAAGGTGGGCGTCCACACTTTAGACGGCGTACACTTAGATTATAGTGTTTCGCACTGCTAGCAAAATGAATGTGGTCGAGGAAGTTGATAGTTAATTTCTTTATATAATCAGTTATCGCGGGTAGCAATGGGAAGTCCATGTGCAGTGCAGCATTGTGTACGAACCACGGGGCATTTGATATTCGTAAAATTTGCCTATATAGCAAAAGGGAACATTTGAATAGAAAGACTATGTTTGTCGGTTTATCAATGAATAAATGGATATTTATAGCCTCTGGAAGCCTTGTTGTAATTTCGAAGTGATATGTGGGTTCTAAGTTAGTTTTCTGTCCAATATTACACCGAGATATTTGATGTCGGGTGACCAAAGAATGATATAACCGTAACGTTTTAGATTGCCAGGAGTTTTTGATTACTTGTAAATTATATACGTATAAGAAAAAAAGAAAGATGATGAAGTTAATTTTCACAGGAAGCGGAGCCACGAGACTTTTGAAAATCTTCAAAGGAGGCGTAGAAAAGAAGAGGTTGAGAACCACTGGACCACCCAAACGGTAGTAAAATGATTCTTCGATTGTTTCCGCGATAGAGACGATCCTTCCCCTCGAGACGCCGAAGGCGTGTAAAGCAATGGTGGCTTAGCAAGTTGTTCCCGTCAAAAAATCCGACAGCCTTTTTAAGTGTGAACATTTGCTATAGGTGTGGTTGTAAATGAACCGATTACATGCACGTGTACGTATACCTAACCTAATCAACGACATGCGTTATTGTCTCCGTCGTTGTACAAACATACAAACATGGCAAATCTGCGTTCAATAGAACCAATATTTCGCATTATTAACTTTAATAATTAGAGTGATCCGACCTATTATCGAGCTTAAATGATCAATTTTATCTGCAGCCCCTCGTAAGGTTTGACTATATTATTTCAATTCATAAGCAATTTATAAATTATGAGGTTTTTTAACTGTATTTTACGTTGTCATGACATGCTTGAATTAAAATATCGTAAAAAAAACTTATAAGAAGAATTAGATAATGTACTTTCTTTTAAATTCATCAACAATATAATATGTTATCTTACACAAATATTGAAGTTAACGACATAAAATTGGTTTTACTGAAAGCAGGTTTACTATGTTGTTCGTTTGTAAGACGAAAACAGCAAATACAGAAGTGACGTCCTCAACATGGAATAAAATACCACGACTTTTTATTTTTATTAAAAGTAGAATATTTAAAATCTGTAACATAATATAGTGTGCAGTAATCAAATGTGATGATAACGATTTTTACAAAGATGATTAACATAAGGAGGAAGGATATCCAGTGACAGAACCTTTCAAAAGTTAATGATTTGTATTTAGGGATTGAGTTGATCGCAGCAAAGCGTTTTTTTTAAAAAAAAAAAAAGTTTTAATTTATTTTACACCTATGAATCGGTGTATATTGCGCTCACCAAAGTCGTCTATTATATAAAGTTATAGACGAATGACTTAACTTATTTTTCGTTTCAAACATAGAAACGTAGTGTACGTTTAATACGAGTATACTTTTCATTCGAAATAATTATTTTCAACACCAATTAGACCGAGTTAACTATTATACAGAGCTATCATATAATGGTGATTGTAGAGTTAAATTGTTGAATTTTTGTATACTTATTATTAGGGAAAATGCATTAAATCATATTCTTAAGGCATTACTTCTTTTTTTTTAGTGCATTCAAATCCGTTTCCTACTTATTATATTTTGTCAAAATTAAAAAATAACTGTTATACATTTGGTTAAAGGTCTTAAATTTCTACATGCATGGACATGGTAATCTAAGCGAACGATATTCCTCCGGCATAGTAGCATGGCGTTTGTAAAATGGATCCAAAAATGTAATAGGGTGATTCTGTACACTCTCTGTATCTGTCGAGATCACACAATTATTGTAGGTAACTCAGATTCCCAAAACGCTCACACACTCTTTGGGCCCTGTGGCCTGTACTTCCCGTATTTACATACATAATAAAGGTTTTCACACGCGTTTAATATCCCGTAACCTAGGGGACTGCGAAAGAGGGATGGATCCTACCCAAGATAACAAGGGGCTAGAAAGACTCTTATAACTCATTGTTTAATAATATATTTTAGTTATTTTAATTCATTTTCAACCATTGCTATATTGCGTCCAAAATGTTTGAAAAAAAACCCAGATATTATATTATTATTATTTTATTTTATTGAGAACCTGCAGGAGGAGAATTTATTATCTTTAGCACAATTACAGTCATTTGACTACTAATAGATAGTAAACATTGTTGTCGTCAATAATACTGGTTATGCGTTTATTATCCTGCAACGTACGTTATAATGGTATTGTGTATTTATGTACATATATTTTAAGTAGGTGTACTGTCATTTCGTCACATAGGTATACACTTATATCCTCCATGCATAGCAGTGTATACGTATACATTGTTTCGTTACACTGTGCGCCACGCATTTGACGGGAAACGGTTTCATTTTCATTTTCTTTTTTCGTTTAATTTATATAATGTGTGTACGCAATTTAATCAAACGCTTGCGCGCGTAATGTACTGCACACTTAGTTTTCCCGGAGAAACATAAAAAATATACATAATTTAATTTTCTGCTGTTTACACATTAATTTATAATTCAATAAAATAACTGGGAAAATATTTTACGGGGCTATAATATATATATATATATATATATATATTTGTTTTATTTTTTTACACCGCACTTATCACCATGAAAACGCGTGAAACACGTCGTGTACACGTCAAATGAAAACCTTTCAAAACCTTTCACACAATTTATTACTATTACTAGCTGAATCACCCATCGCTGCCGGGTTACAGAAAGAAAAAAATAGAATAGATATATATATCAATATTTAGTTATAACTATAAGCTATTCTTATCGGAAATTGACGCCTAGTAAATGAAAAGGGTAGAGTAGGATCTGAAGCAAGGCCACCCACAGGGTGGGGGGTTTAGAGCACGCCCTCCCCCCGCTAAATTAGATTATACCTAATTTATATTGTTTTTATTTGCATTTTATATAGCAGTCTTGGAGGGCGATTAGGAAGACTGATAACTGATAAGGTGACACAAAATTGTTCGTCAGTTTCTTTGCTACCCCCTCCCTCCCATGAGAAAAATATCTGCGGGTGGCCTTGATCTGAAGGATTCAAATCAATTCTAGACAATAAAATACGTTGACAAGTTCCTTGACCAGTTATGGATTCTAAGTCTACAGAATGTTCATACATATTTTATACAATAAATCTTGTACCATTCATTAGATTGGACACTACATTAAAATTTCTGAAGAGTAATACGGTATTACCTTATTTTAGTACCAAACTGTGCAGAGGTAAACCGCTTAAATGTAAACTATCCAAAATTTCTGTAGGAAATAGAAAATGATCATGGTCTTTTGACACTGTGTTAAAACTTAAAAATGTTTTTTCATGTCTTGGCAACATATTAACGATAACATATTGTGAAAAAATACACATTTTCTAAATTAAAAATAATACCTCTAAATATGTCTTTTATATCACTTGATAATAATGTGATAATATGTTCATAACTTTTAGTTCACGGAACAAAACTGAGAATACGTGATTTATGTTCGTATGTGCAATAAGATATCGACGAAGGTACACTGTCGGTAGCTATTACGAATTAAAATATACTGGATACCCAACGACCATTATTTTAATGGAACCCAAAGGGAATCGCCAAAACAGCTGTTGTAAAGTACACCTAGCGCTTGTTTCGTATTAGTGACGATTTTTGCAAGACGGCTAAATCACAACATTATATTTTAATTCGTATTTCGTAATATTCACAATTCGATAATATTCAAATGTGTTATAAAAAGTAAAAAATATAAACTAATTCATAAACTTAAAATTAATTGGAAATGATTTATTTTTTGAATAAGCTCTAATCTTGTAAAAAATGTCACTAGTACGATAACAAGCGATAGGTGTACTTTACAATAGCTGTTTTGGCTAGTCACTTTGGGTTCTACTAAAGGAATGGTTTATGTTCATTGGGTATCCAGTATATCTTAGTCCGTGGTAGCTATACACGAAATGACGGAATCGAAAATAATGTTAACACAGTAGTATATTATGTAGGAGTAGTGGGAAGGGGATAGATAGTGCCCACACCGTACAGTCACAGATTATCGCTGACGATGACGCAACAGTACTGCGGTGCCGGTAGCCGCTAAAGTAGTGGGGGTTATAAACACATGTGTGTATGTCCACGTGGCAGGCAACACACGCAGCTATATGTAACTATGGGGGAAACTAAATACTTCCAAAAACTATTAAATTGATACATTTTCGGACTTTTCTCATTAGATGGCTCATCTACACACCAAATACTTGCGTTTCAAAAAAAAAAAAAAAATTATGAAAATCGGCCCGGTAGAACTTCAAGTATAACTGTTATAAGAAATCCCCTCACGTTTTAATAATATATATAGATAGATTATTATTATTATTATAATTATACTATATGCATCATTCAGGTTCTATTAAAATACAGTATAACCGCCTCGAGTATTAAAAACGATTAAACGTTAAAACATTTTATGTTGTACTTACCATAATATAATGTTCGACATTTTATTATATGACTACACCAAACATGTTTGTTGGTCTATTAATGGCACGAGGGATAAAGAAAATTTCATTTTTTTTCCTTGATATACATTAACGGTAATATCGATGGTACCTATATTGGGCACGAATGTTGCAAGTGATGAAACTGACAAATTTTGTTTTTATTTAATGTTCACGGTAGAACACGGTTTTCAATTATATCTGGGACATTGTATGTTATGGAAAATATAATACCATAACGTTGCCAATAATAAGTTACATTTTTGATCCGCCTTATTATATAACCATAAAAATCGTTTTTCTGTAAAATTACAAAAGCATCACCTACAATTGTATGCCCTGTGCCATTGATATACTTGATGAATTTTATATATTAATTTCTATGGTTACGTCGTTTAAAATGCCATACATATAAAGAATTTGCGGTCCAGTATACAATACAATGTTATAGAGACGCAATACTGTTAATTTTATTTTTTTTTTTAATAGAAATGAGTGTTTTCGTCTTATCATTTCAATTGTTTTATTTTTATTTTTCAATAACTTAAATTAATGGGAAATCGGAGTGAAAAAAAACATCAATTGGATCGACTTTTAATTATATTTACGCGGGACGGTGTAAAATACGTGACGGAGATCAGCATTACAAGCGCGTGTCACGTTTTTCTTTGCTCACCGAAAATTTAACGCAAAAGTAAACGATGAATATTAAACGATTTTTCGCAGTGAAATGTGTGCGAGCGAGAGTGCGTGCGCGCGTGCATGGTAGAAGGAGTGTGGGGGTGGGTGAGTTCTGGTATTTAAATTTAATACACAAAGCGCTGACCGACTGATCAAAATTCTTTGCATATCCTCTTTTCCGTTTTTTTTTCCCCCCAGCACACCCGCAATAAATCCAGAACGTCAACCAGCCGTTGTTAGCTACACCTGCACACCCTCTGACCAACCGTCTACCATCCTCTATGGCCGCTAACCCCCCAGAGAGTGAGCGTCCGCGCTCTGCATCTCTCCTTGTACACGCACAATCGTTCCACGCGCCTCCGTTTTTCTCCGGTACATAAATACTCGACTTCTATTATATATTATCATATACGGCGGCAGGGCACACGGGCCCCATTAAAAAGCTCTCCCCGACGCATAATAATTATTATTGCGGTATAGCGTTTTTAACACGCGCACTCTCGCACGATTATCATCATGCGGCCGAATATAGATGTGTCGTTTCCGTCGACAACGACGACTTTAAACGTCCACCAGGTCTTGGTATTATTTATGGCCGTACGTCCGAAAATGTTCTTTCCTATTGCCCCTTTTCCCTTTTTCGGTATTAAAAATTGTCATACATACACACAGGGGATGGTCTGACCGAAAAATCTTAATGTTTAATCGCTGATCGTCCTGTACATTATACGTCAAACTACTCCTTAAAATAAAAAAAGAATTGTTAGGTATAATTTAATAATAATTATTGTTTTGCATTTGAATCAGCCCAACACTGATCGTAAACCGCCGATTCAGTCTTACATCGTAATAATCTATATATATATATATATATTGTTGCAAAGACGATATCGTTTTTTTCTTCCATCGGACCAAGTGCACGCGCTCTTGTCAGAAAAGAATAAAATAAACCAGAAAGAGATACCTAATTAGTATACTTCATAAGGAAATACAGAGCCCGTAAGACAATGTTCTATATACTATTGTACAGGTGTCGCAGTAAAATCATACCTCCTTACCTCCCGGTAAGAATATACTAGGATATTCATACCCCCGGTAAGATATTCCTAGGATATTCATACCCCCGGTAAGATATTCCTAGGATATTCATACCCTCGGTAAGATATTCCTAGGATATATATATACCCCCACGGGGGGTACGATTATCCTAAGATATTTATACTGGGGGACGGTAAGATTACACTTGTATATTAATACCCCCCTCCCCGGTATAATTTTCCTACGTTATTTTATACGTTTGATTTACATATTAGGTATTAGAACACATCAGGATTATCGTACCTCCAATATGTATAGTGGCCCTATGTAGTCTTTACCGGGGGTAAGATTTTCCTAGGTTATTTTATACGTTTGATTTACATATAAGGTCTTATAACACATCAGGGTTATCGTTACATTTGTGAATAGCGGCAACTTTGTCATAACGATGTTTTCCGACTGTCGGATATGTAGTCCCGCCAAGTAATCTGTTTGGTACCAACAATTTTCAACATGCTAGTATTTTTGTATCAAATTAGTTAGTTATTACAACTCATAGTTGTATGTAAATTATTTAAAGTCATATTCATTTTTATTATAAATAAATGTTTTTACAACACTTCATTGACAAAGTAAATTATATTTGATAATAAATTTAAACATAATATGTCTAAATACAAATACAATTACAAATATATTATGATAAAAATAAATTATGGTATTATAAATAAATAGTTTAGGTTTTTATATGGTAAATCCCATTAGATACCTGATTATAGACTAGAGAAACTTATATATCGTATTGATTTAAAATTGAAAATAAATTTAAATTCAATTTTCATAACAAAAATTCTAAAAATGAACTGGATGAGGACTCCCTCTGCTGTACAGTAGGGGGTGGAAGGACCTTGTTCATAGGATAAATCATTATAATGGCTTGTTAATAATAATAATGGGTGTGTTAAACTTGAATTCAATAATAAGTACCATTGAATACGATAAACAATTATGAAGGAAGATTATTTGTTTACATAGAATATATATATATATAATTATTAATTAAATATTATAATGTATTTAGTATATTACAATAGAAATAGTACATTTTAATTATAATATTAGGTATATCAATATTTGCTCTTCAAACGCTTGTAAAAAATAATCGTGCCTATGTATTTCAAAATGTTTTGATTGACAGTAGGTTATTAAACTTCTGTTGAATCTTCTCTAAAATGTTCAAGTACTTTGTTCGAGAAAATTTTTTTTATCAACAATTATATAAAAAAAACTTAAAAAAAATCAAATATTTCGTCAGCCTATAAGTTGCCTAAAAATCAACATAATATTTTGAAAAAAAAATAGAACTAAAGAAAATGCCAATGTAAACAACTGGTAAAAGTTTCGAGTTTCCATTACTTATACTTTTTGAATAATAGAAAATATTTAAAATCGATCGAGGATTAATTATTATTTTATTATTTTATAGAATTTTTTTATAATTATTTGAAGAGTAACTTATGGATAACCTTGTCTTAAAATTTTGAACCTTAAGTATAAATAAAAACAATTTTATGAAGTATAAATTAATTATGAATTATACTATTTGTATGAAATTGAAGTATAAAATAAGATTTGTCTATAAATAGATCAAAAAATTTCAAAATACTTTGAAAAATTACCATACATGGAAAATGTTAATATAAAAATTTGGTGAAAATTTCAAGTTATTGCGATTTTTGAGTTCGAGCAAAATAAAAAAATATATATATTTTGGTAAAAAGTGATTTTGCATAAAAATACTTATATTTTTCGTAATTTTTATGGTTATTATCGTTGTTTTTAAAAGATATTGAATATTTTTAACTTTCGACTCAAAAAAGCACCAAATAGGTTCACGTTAAGAAAATTAATAATTAATAAATTAATAATTAAAAGCATCTGTACTGCTCCAAAATATCATGATAATAGTCAATAGACATAAAAAATAAATAAATTATTAAAAAAAAAATACATATCATTGTAAAATAAATACATTCATCACCCCCGTTCAGACTATGACTTAACTATGAATACACCGTTTAAAATATTGATACTAATCTGAAAATTTATTTGGTAGATTTAAAAATTTCAATAAAAAAATGTATTAAAATAATTATGAGATAAATAAAAATTAATTTTATTGATAAAGGAATACAATACACAAGAGTGTATGACAATCCTGATGTGCTAAAGGACCTAATATGTAAATCAAATGTATAAAATAACCTAGGAAAATCTTACCTCCGGTGTAGCCTACATAGGACCACTATACACATTGCGGGTACGATAATCCTGATGTGTTATAATACCTAATATGTAAGTCAAACGGATATAATACCTTAGGAAAATCTTACCCCTCATAATAGGTATAATTATTCTGGGATATTTTTACCGGTATATAATTTTCCTAGGAAAATCTTACCCCTATCTTATATCCTAAGAATATCATACCGGGGGACGGTAAGATAACTCTGGGATTTTTTTACCGGGAGTATGATTTTCATAGAAAAATCTTATCCCCCTAGGAGATAAAAATATACCAGAAAAATCATACCGGGGGTAAGATATTCCTAGGATAATCATACCGGGGGGTACAAATATCTTAGGTTATTCTTACCGGGAGGTAAGGGGGTAAGATTTTACTGTTACACCGGCACTGATAATTATCAAAGTGTGCGGGGTCACGGCAATCGGATAAACGATAAAAACCTCACGAAAATTATTATCATTGCGATGCCATTGTTACATGTATCCAAACCTATTGCTAATGTTCATCAAATTATTCTGAATACGAAAATGACAAGCTAAGCGCAATACAGCCGCCGAGTACATGCAGTTTTTTCTGCATTCCCAGTACAATAATTTCATTATCAATAACGGTGAGTTTTGATTTTTTTTTTTTTTTGACTCAATAAGTCATCATCTCATTCTTTCGTTTCGATGGTGGTTTCGTTCTATTTCATTACAAATCGCGTTGTGGATTCCGGGAAATGAAATATATTTAATAAAAATCCCTTTGTTGAGCGTGAATCGTGCGTGAAATGGTTTATCTCGTCAGCTTTGTAAACTTAATCGGAACGCGTAGACATTTTACGAAATATCGATGATGAATTTATTATTTTTTTTTCCTCGAAAATAACACATAATATTATATAATTGAATAGAGTATAATAATATAGCTGAACATTATTTTCCCCTCACGAACGGTTTAATATAATATACTATAGAGACGATAAATAATATTTTTTCTCATGTCGTGTATTATATGTGTAAATATATATATATTATGCGTAGTTTTGTATATGTTTAGGAGTTTAGGAGTAAATCATTGTTCGATTACTACTACAGCAGCGACGACGACGATGACTTTAGTTGAAAAATATTCATATATATATATATATATTGCATTTTTAGAGCCTAATTTATTCGGTATAGGTTTTGTATTTATTTTTCGTCAACAATTTCCTCTATATAATATGATATAAATGCCGGAATAAAAAGCATTACATTCCAGCGATTGAATTTCAAAACGTGTATTCAATTTGGTAGTAATGCTTATAAACACGGGTCGAAAAAGAAAAAAAGCGATTTTTATAAAATACATTTCCTGCAGAGGACTCGCGTTAGTGTAGTCCGTGGCCGGCGAAATCGATTTCACTAAAAACCCATTTACTCGATGCACTAAAGAGAATGGAATAGAAAAAAATCTTGCAAAATT
This sequence comes from Chaitophorus viminalis, assembly GCA_025469195.1. Taxonomy (NCBI): domain Eukaryota; kingdom Metazoa; phylum Arthropoda; class Insecta; order Hemiptera; family Aphididae; genus Chaitophorus; species Chaitophorus viminalis. Next base: position 45,347 of record JAIPRK010000675.1, read on the forward strand.
GAGTAACGAAAAACAATCGTTTTTTTTTTTTTTTCTTCTTCTTCATCTTCTTCTGATAGTGCCCCGAGGTGTTAAGTTTTTTGTTATTATTACCACCATCACATGGGGTAAGTAAAGAACGAAATCCCCTTTATGATCCAATGTAGAATCAATTTACTCTCGACAGCTTTTAGACTTGGTAAACAAAAAATAAAAAAATAAAAATTCGATAATAATATTATACAACTTCTAAATACACAAAAGCACAACGTAAGTAGACGCACTAAATACAGACGTCGTTGTACTCGCAATGATATAGAATCTCAAAAAAATATTTCCAGACAATAAATCTGTCGGAATTCCATTGAATATCAATTCTATTTGAAATGTTCGTAATAAAATCAATTCCTGGATTGTATTTATACACATTAAAGAATCAAATAAGCGTTGAAAAACAATTGTGTTTCAATTAATACTTTGTATATATAAGTATCTATACATAACTACAATCTACCCATTATTGAAATTGTTGTTCATAATGACCCTATTTAGCTATAACATTGACAAATATTATTTTGAAATCCCACTTCGGGAGTGTGTAATGTACACAACGGAGATATAATGTGATTCCTGTGAGTTAAGGTGAGTTTATAATAGAAACTTAAAATGATGAAATGTTTTCGCTATGGTAAAAGTAATTCGCAGGCTTATAAAAAAAAAAAAGTGTCGTATTGACTTTCAAACGCAAAACTATTTCAGGAAGGCTTGAAAAAAAAGCAGTATTCCGTCACATATATTGATTGTGAAATGTTAATTTTTTATTTCCGTGGACATTGCAAAAATTTTACGTAGACAGAATTTCGATTTATGTGTTAAAAAAATAAGACGTGAATCGCAGAATTTGTGTCATTAAAATAATACATATACCAATCTGAAATCAAAAAAAAAAAAAAATCATAAATCGAATTATGATATTGGAAACGATTTCTTCTCCTCCCTTTTTATTCCCATATGAAACCCTGTAATATAACACCGATAGGATAATAGTAGGATTAAATAATCTCAACGTAGTATTTTGATAATTATTACTCGTGTATAATATTATTATATTATTGGTCATTAAACCATGCCTTGGCACGTATTATTGGTATTCAGGACCCGATTTTTTTGCAACAGTCAGCAATTACAATCCATCCTACATCTTATACAGTTAAAGTAACGAAGTCTGTTTCAAAACATGTGAATATACGATTTATTGGGGTATAATTTCTGAAATCGAATTGCATTACATCACATAAAGCATAGATTAATTTATTATATGATGAATATGTTTCTTACCTTTACTGCATATAATGGTTAATATGAATCTCTTGATTTGTTCACGTTTAATAGAGCAGGACGAAAATCCACAGAGCAAATCAATCGAATGAATTTAGAGGAGATATAAGTTAAATAACAATTTTCGCCCAGTCTAGGCCAGTCTATGGGGCCGGAGGCAATCTACATACCACCAGGCTTTAAGAGGGCAGTCAAACATCACGCACTTGGATAGTACCCTATCACGTCCTATTGTCTTATTTTCTAAAATGCGAGAGTAGTTTTTTAACTTCTATCGGATAACTATTAATTATTTACACCTAAATACGTCCATCTCTTCTAAGTTTATTTGATATATTTGCTATGTGGATACTAATCCTGGTCTATTAGATATAAAGAAATCAAGAAATTCACATTCACTATTATAAAAGTAAGAAACATATTTATTATAAAATAAATTAATCTATGGTTTATGTAATGTAATTCGACTTTAGAAATTATAAACTGTAATAAATCATTGCACATATTTACATCGATTTCTGTAGACTGTAATATAATATATAGTAAAATCGCAGCGGGTAATAAATAATATTCAATTATTATTGAAAAATTATTTTTTTAATCACTATTCAATAATCCAAGTGTGTGTAAAAATAATCAAACTTATCGCAGGAGAATAACGATTGCCCATCGAAATTCAAATGTGTCTTGTGCTGATTAGTTATCGTAACAGTGTAGCATTTCCAAAAAATTAAAAATGTACAATATTTTAGTTGTTATACTAATTAATTGCCTACCCAACAACAGTATAAACTATAAACCATTTAAGCCCAACGCCTCGATGCTTCGAAATGAAACGAAATTTATCCTTCGTGATTTATTAAAAAACAACGCGTGAAGCTTCACTGCACTGCCGCAGTCGCGGTCGTAGGCCCGACGAAACGTTCGTTTGTTGTCTGACTACGGATGTAAAACGAGAGATGCAAAACGATGAAAAAAATCAACCGGGGGGGAAAAAAAAACAATAATAATAATATATCATCTCACTCGATTGAAATTGTTGTTAATTTACACTGTACTTAGCGATTTTGCACAGCCAATATAAGATTAGCTAACACGGGACTGCTATAGCGATAATAATATAAGTATTTTAATTATTAACTATTTTTAGTCTACGCGACTATATGCAGTAACTTTAATCACTCGCAGTGACACGGAGGACCGATAGGTGATCGAATATTCTAAAGGACGTAATACAGACAAACGGTAGAAATCATTTTCAACAGGGCTATGCACACAACTAATGTATTATAAAATAATAACAATAATATCATGGAACTCCGGATCGGACGGAATGAGTAATTAACAACGTATACCATTATCGTACATACCAGCACAACGACAAAATAATTATAATAACAATTATTATTATGATTATATAAGTATAACAGTAGGCGGTATAAACACTGATGATAATAATAATACGTATATTGACCGTATTATACCGTGACGGTGACATGACTTCCAAAACTTAAAGCTGCGGTGACCACATCGGTACCGATTCTGTCGAAAACCATTACGGCAAAGGTTTTTTAGAACATAGCAAATATCCGTGGCAGGTATTGTGTAGGTACGTTAACGAGTTGAAAACGCAAAAATTTGAAAACCCTTTCAAATTTTCTGTGGAGGGGAGGGGCAGCGAAATGTACGTCAAGCACACGGCGTACGACGACAACGCGTTTTGCCTAAACGGGTTTATAAAGACGTTTGAGCGTCTCGCGAATGGTCGATAAGCACACAGCCGAAGTACGGCGGTAAGCAAACGAAAATTTTACGGTTGTTCGATCGACCGGATGACACATGGACACGGTACATAATCGTCATTTTACACGTGCAGAAGAAACTCGATTATTGACCGTCACTCGATTTATCGTCATTCTCTGTTAAACACATCTACAATCCGTTTTACTTTTACGTCAAATACGAAATATTACAGCTAAAAAGCCAGAGCGACGAAAAAATATTACAGATTATTTTATATAATATGTTTTAGTTAAACATTTATATTTCCTTATACTTTATATCATTCATATTGTTATACCACTCTATTTATATTTACCTTTGTTTGTGTTTAATAAATAATATCTTCGTAATACAAAGGTCAAACCTGTTCAATTAAATAAATAAATAAATAAATAAATATTGTTTAGTGTTGGTATGTGTTTAATATGTAATAAGTATGAATTTAATTTTTTTTTTGAAAATATACGCGTAAAATATCTATAAACTTTTTTTTGCAAAATTTCTGTTAACCGTCTATTCGATTAACCGTCATAGTCCTGTTTCGACGGTAATGGTTAATCGAGTTTCTACCGAGACACCGACGCGGCGTCTCGGATCGATCTCGTCTCGTCTCGCGGCGATCACATACGGCGAAAATACGACAAACGCGCGCGTACTAAGGCACGTGGCAAAATATATCGTCGTCGCCGAATCGTACGGCTATACGGTACCAGAGGGACAACGACAGATGGGCGGTGATGGAAGATCTTACAAGTCTACCATCCGCCATGCTATCATGGGGGCACCGGTTTGCGGGTCAATTGGCATGAATTTGCGGCCCGTTTGAACGCGGACGTTCCACAAATGTTTGAAGTTTTTAAAACACGTCATTCACTCTCGTTCTCTGGGTCTTTTATAAAAGACAGCGATTTGTCTGAGCTCTATTCCGAACGACGGCGGGCGTACAATAACGATTTTCGAATGGAAAAACCGTTTTTGATCCGTATGCCGCTTAACCGTATATGTGAATCACGAAATGCTCGTGAGTTCAACGACCCAACTTATTTAAAATTTCCATAATGCGCGTCCAACTTTAGAGTACGGATCAATTATATGGAATCCCTATCAGTCTATGTTAAGCAACAAAATTGATAGTGTTCAGAATAACTTTTTTCGAAATTTTTATTTTAAATTTAATGATCTATAGTATTCTAGTTGATGCGAACTCTTTGTTCACGTTAAAATCAGGCATTGGTCCATTATCAAAAAAAAAGAAAATATTTCGATATTTGTTTTTTCTACAATCTTATTAAATAATAACATTGACTGTTCTGAATTATTAGGTGGTATATACTTCAATGTTACAACTTTTAATTCTAGAAATACTGTTCCATCTCCACCAAAATTACAGTCATTTTAGCCCTAGCTATTAATAGTATAATTAAAAAATTTGAGTTTTTTTATAATGATTTTAATTATTTAAAATCAATTATTTTTATTTAATATTTTTTAGGTTTAAGTAATCACCTTTATTAGAGTTTAAGTATTTTATTAGTTGTACTATTTACCTTCGGGGCGTTAAATATAATATAATTAAAGATATACTGCAGGTTACACAACGAGCGATGATAATGTAAAAATGCCCTGTAAAAGTATATACTTAATTTTCAATTTTTGTATTTTAAACGATTTTTAACGATTTTTTTCGATATTTCATATCGGTATTGAATTAAATTTCAAGCCTTGATTTTACTGTCATAATTATACGTATAAATACTTGTATAGTTCCTCTAACCGTATATAAGTACTTATACATTTAAATACATATAATATTATGTCAAATGTATTGACGAAAAAACTATTCAATACGTCATGAACACATCAATATGAATAGTTATATTTTCATAATTAAATAATGCGATTGCTCTACTCGAATGAATTAACTTTATGACAAAAGAGGGATAGTATTTTAAATTCACAACAATATATATATATATATATACGCAATACAATATTAATATATACGTGTACATACGAGAGAGATGATATATATATACAGAGTGATCTGTTTAACATGCTGACCTCCATTTTTGGTCGTAAAATTGTTATAATTTGGATTTTTTTTTTAAATTTTGAAGTTACCATAACAACTATGTTTTCCACTATTTTTTTTTTTTTTTATAAAATCCTTGGTATATCCTGTGGTGATACAAACTTTGTTTTTTCAAATGAGAATCCCATATTTTCCATGCGAAATAATATTCAGTTAATTTTTCTGGAATTTTTAGTGTAACGTTATCAAATTTTGGCCCAGTATTTTCGGAGTTATTCAAATTTAAAATTATGTGTATGAAGGTGTTAAATCAATTAACTATCTGACTAAGCTTTAACATGTAGCTTCAACATTACGCAAATATTAACGCAGGACTTGATAAGTATGTACTAGTGCATTACACTGCCTTGTATATAAAGGTAATAATCAATATTGATAAATACCGTTCAACGGTCGGATTTTGTAAACCCCATTGAGTCATTCCCCACTCCGAATATTAAAGAACACCGTCTTACAATATTGTTATTATCATTATTATAGTATATTTTGATTTAAGTGATTATTTATCATGAAATATGATTTAATCCATGGTAATAATATTTTTCTTGTTTATTGTCCATGGTTATAGTGTTATCATATTTTTTTCGTTCAGTTGAATAATCGACAGGCGGCCGACAAAGTTCACGCTTTAGGTTATGTTTAATATTTTTAAATATACATATGTTACATTTAATTTTTCATAAAATATATACTTATTAGTTATTTTGTTAATTTGATGCACAAAAAATGCAATAAGCATAAACGACTTGGAATATTTTTTTAACTTCTATAGTTATACTTATATCTTATACGTATTTCATAGTTTTTTGACTCGGTGTTTTGTGCTTACTGCTTATATTGTAGTATTGTGCAATTAGTTACTTGTTTTATAAATGGATACAATTTATTGAAATCTTAAAGTTCCTTAATAAACACAAGTATATAACTTCAGTGTTTAGAGTTTCAATAAAATTAACTATACATTTTTTACATAAATATCAAGCAGTTTAATAGTTTAAAGTTGAATTTGGTTAAATAATAATGTGACTACTTCTATAAAGTTTGCTTACCTAGCTTAAGCTTATCAAAAAATTGATTAAATACATGTTCATATAATTATTTTATGACTAAAAAATAAGTATAGCCATGATGCATTACTACCTACTATTGTAACTTCTACACTTTAAATCTAGAACATTGAATATTCAATTTATCTAGTCTAATGCTTTTTTAAAGTAAGTAATTTACTAACGATTTTTTTATAGAGGTACATTTTATATAATAAATAAATTATTTTTGTCTCATTTAGTAAGTTGAAATATGGTATTTTCTAAAGTATAAGACTGTATAAGCTGTATAATATACATATATTATATGAATAAATAATAACCTTTCATAAATTCACCCAAGATTTACATAAATTTTATAGAATAATAGAAATTGATCTATCCTTGCTTAATTGCATGCCATTTTAAGTAAGTATTGCATTTTTTTAAATTAAACTGCCTAAACTATAAATTTTATGTTTTAAAATTGGTTTTAGGTACAGATGTTCAAATTGTACATTAATAGTCCAACAATCAATCTTGTTTATATCTACCTACATTATTAAATATTTTATATGTGTTAAGTATCAATTTTTCTAATTTTAATTTAAAATTGAATATATTGTAAAAGTATAAAAGGTATTATATCTCAGAATGATTGATTCTAAAAAAATGTTTAGAAATTTTATAATTGAATATCAATATTTTCTATAATTCTGTATAAATTTATTAAAAACTTTAAATTTGAACTATTAGTCAACATTAAGAACTTTTAGGGTAAAGTAGATGAATTTTTACTTGTAATTTTATTTTTCTGGAATATACTATTACCTTTATTATTTAAAGAATTTTTTTTGTACCAATTTAGTTTAACTAAAAACTTAAAATTTTCTAAGTAATAATTTATTGGTAGGTATATGCTATTTACTATTTATAGAAGTATATTTCAACTTATAGTAACTAATCTTTAATACTTATTTAAGTAATAGTTGGTAGTCCCCAGTAACTAGGTAAGAAACACAACAGAATAGTTTTTATTAGTTTCTCCCAACCACTTTTTAACTCAATTAATAAAATAATGAATTTATTAGTAAATAAAAATTATATTTAAAGACTGGAAATCAATCACAAGCTGTGCATAAAAAAAAAAAAAAATTTAGTTATACTCAAAAATCTGAGCTATGCCAACAACCTATAAAGCGGGCTATACGCCACGACCAATATATCAACATAATCTAGATTATATATGAAAAATTTGGTTTAGGTTTTTTTACAAACATTTTTTGATAACATAAAAAAGATTGAATAACTCTAAAAACATTTTTTACACTTAGCCTGTTATTGATTTCCAGTCTTCAATTCATTTATGAACACTTTAGAACACCTACTACAATTAGTTTAGTAATATAAAGTGTATTAAAGCTTAAATTATGGCTACCAAATTTAAATTAGGGTATTGTGCTCATTATTGTAATCAAACTGCACTGTAAGCATTAAGGTTTTATTAAGGTTTAAATGTACTTATTATTACTTATTGAATGAATGCATTCATTTTTTGCGCGACTTACGGAACAATGGTAACTTTTTTTTCTGATTTAATTAAGTGACCACCGTGGGGTATTTGTTGTTCACTGTTGCTTTTTGCTTTTTAGTGATCAATGGTAACCATATAGGTTATGTATCAGTTAACTCTCCCCCTCACCCAAAATAAATTATTATACTGTTCACCGCTGTTATACCTACATGTGATATGAACATAAAATAATATAAAAAAAATTATAGGGTTTATACCAATTAAAATATTAACAATTGTTTATATTTTAATTTTATAAATAAAACTTTTACTTTAAATTTATATTACATTTTGTGTCAATTTAAAATAAGAAAATCATTGACATTATTTTATATAAATTGAGAAAAGTTGAAAAGTAAAATTATAATGTCTCTGTAGACACTGAATGAATGCCACTTGGTGTTCTAATGGTAATAATGTATAGGGGATAACTTTAATTTATGTAATATACTAATATTATATAATTATATCATTTATTAATGTAATATCTACAGCAATGATACTATTTAAAATATCAGTGGGTGCATTGGCAGTAGCCCTGATATGTACCTATTTGATCGTCTAAAGATTAGATTATATATGTATAAGAAATAATAAAAAAAGGAATTAAATACATGGTGTTTTTTATTTTTACAAATGTTCAGAATTTTTCCCTTCAACCTCTAAATATTTTTCCATTTGTAATATAATTTTGTGATGAGTAACTTTATTAGTTAGGGTTTTGGTTGGAATGGCAGCACAAGTTTTTACAATTTTTTGTTGTAGTTCAGTCATGTTTGTTATCAATTAACAAATTAATAAAGGATCTTGATGATTTTAAATTCACTTCAACGCAATCTACAATCACATTTCAAATGTAATTTCTTCTATCAGCGTCATTTCGTACAAATGAAGTACATGATAGACCCTTTGGCCTTAAAATATGTTATAACTTTAATATTATTTCACTAAAGCAAGTGTCCATTCGAGGTCCATTCCACCCCCTACAGTATAGCAGAACGAGGCCCATCCGTTTCTATTTTTTCATATTGGGTATTCTTTTTTAGTTAGTACTAATGACCATTGAGACCAGGGACAACGAGAACGGTTCGAAGAAATCTTATAACAGCTACACAAGAATTATTGCAAAATAACGAATTTTTAAGAAGAACTGATTAACCTTTTTCAAAATATTATGATATTAAATTAAATTAACACAAAGAACGCAACTGGTTAGCAAGCAAATAAATATATAAAGTAGATGATTATAATATCTTTACACTTTATACAAGTATTGTAAATAGTACGTATTTAGTATTAATCATAGACATAATATAAAATGGATCAAATTTATATTATGCCTTTGTCTTTAGACTTTAATCACTGTATTAATGAGTAATCTCGATTAATAAAATCAGAATCAGAAATAAACTAAGTAGCGGGTATAGATAATAAATAATTATGGGGTACCTGATAATCACGGCTGTAGATAGTACTATCTATACCTGTGCTGATGATACAGTAAAATACAGACTTTTATACTGATAAGAGAATAATTAAAGTTCAAATTAAATTTCTTATAAATAATAACATTTATACGGCTGCAGATAGAAGATAACACTCACTATCCGATTCGATGTATATGTACAAGTATTGCAACGTATTACCTACCAAATAATAATATACCTATACATGTTTATTCTTATAATCATGTAATATCTAATTAGTGCTTAAAATTAATCTTAAATTAGTAGCAAATGACGCTGACAAATTACATTACAATGTTACGTATTATAGGAATATTTCCGTAATACTTAAATTAAAATAACTCAAAAACTACTCGTTCGAATTTTAATTTTGGTACATCAAAATTCACAGAAAAATTATCCCAATGATATACCGCAGTGAAAAAAGGGTATTCCCATTTGAAAAACAAATGTTTGTATCGCCACAGATCATACTAAGGGGGGTGTAAAAAAAAATAGCGGAGAACATAGTTTTTGTGGTAATCTGAAGAATATAAAAAAAAAAAAATTCAAATTTCATCATTTTTACAACCAAAAATGGGGGTGAGCATGATAAACAGATCACCCTGTATATATATATATATATATATATAATATTTAAAAAGACATGTATTTGATGTTTATCAAATGATTACAAATAAATATAAACGCGTTGATTGTTTTTTTTTTTTTTTGTAGTTAATGGAAAATATATTTAAACTAAAATAAGTATAGCAAAAAAATAAAAATACACGTGCCCAGCGAATCATAAATAAACTAAAACACATACTATTATAATATTATAAAATTTTTCATCATAATTTGAAAACTTCATTGATAAAATCTGCGAATCGAATGTGTAAATAATTTTCGTATGTTATTTGTTCGAAAAACTAGGTCGTCACACACAAGATCAGCGGGATAATTTCGACGGGAACTGCAAGTTATACCTGCATATTATTTGAAACCGTTCTAATACGATTAACATCATCAGTCTCGCGTCATATTCTGCATAATAGCAGTGAAACGCAGTAGTTTAGTACGTAGTATGTACCAGTGTTGGACAAAATATTATCTAGATAATTATTCGAATTATTAGACTTATTTGAAAACATAATTTGAATAAAAAAATTATTCTAATAATTTTTTTTTATAATTATTAGAATTAATTTATATTCGAATAACTTTCATTTATGATTATTCAAATAAAAAATCAAATAAAGATTTTCGAATAATTGTTGATTATTTTATTTTATCAAACATAAACTGATAATAACTGATAAATTTTTCTGAATAAAATAAGATTCACAATCGTGTAACTTAAAATACAATTCCAACCAAATGTTTATAATATGTGCCAGTTTTTAATTATCATTAAGTTAATCGAAATGATTATCTCTTCAAACGTCCTATGATGCGTTTTGATTCTCGGTTTCACAATTATACGCTAACGTGTGGATAAAGAAGTCTATACATGTATAAAACATAATATAAATACGATGCGCGAAAGAAAAATATAGTTTCACGGAAAATAATTTCCAAAGTGACAAATACGTTTAGATCGAATGGGCGACGAGTTATAGGTTTAAAATAATAAAAAAATCTCACCAAGGACAAGATGAAATCCGATGACCTGTTAACATAGTGTGGTGATTTTAATCGTTCCCGATAACTATGCATTATATATATATTATGATAAAATAATTTTTGCTAACATAACCATATAGCGCAAACGTATAATATAAATCTTACAATATATTTTATTCGTTTTTATTTATTCTTCAAGAAAACATTGGGCCCACTGAACACGTTCGTTGGGGGAGAGAGCATCCGTTCGTAATGTATATACCATTTATATGTTAAAACAGTTATTTATGAAGTACAGCTGTATAGATAAAAAGAAAAAAATATGATTAATCGTTAATAGGCAATACAATAAATCAATTACGATACACTTATTATTGCATAACTTAACTAACAACAAGAATATGATCATAGTTTTATTTTTCTTATACACAAAAGATTATCCGACAACATAATGGGAATGTACAACAATTCCATTTAATGTCTACGCGAAACGAAACGAGAAATCGATGTGGATAATTTCAAATTATTTACATTTTTGCTGATCTGCAAATAATTTGGGCTTCACAGGTTTTATAAAATACCAAAATGCTGTATGTTTAGTTACAATAAAAATATTTTTTTTGTCGAGATATTTGTAACTATTTACCACCATTCTGCAGGTAACAAATTTTTTTTTTTATCCAGAAAATTTAGCCATTTTTATCCATCATAATATCATATATAGCTTTATTTATACGTAAACATACATGTATATATATAAATATATTGAATTGCATGCGAACGATCCTTATTGTAGTACTACCGAGCTTTTTATATGGGTTTTGAGGCGTGAAAATGAAAAATTATTATTATTATGTCGGGAAAAATACCTTAACCGAATTTCCAGCGTATAATAATACGTATAATAAAGAACCGTTCTGAGAACTTACTTGCCATGTAACTCGATAGCATGGCATTACACACATGATCAGAATGTTATTATGTTATTGTATATGTTTATTGGTCGTTATACTCAGTGATCCAAATAAAATCCCATGTATCTAGCCATGTGGCGTATTTACAAGCAGAAGCTATATAAATGCACAGCAACGGTTTTTCAAAACTTTTGGCTCAAGAGAGCTTAGCTTGATTTCATAAATGCATAAAACATGTACGAGTATACAATATACATATATATATACGTGCCATGATATTGATAAGACCTGGACGCAGACACAATAAAGGTCACTGTGATCGTTTACGTTCAATTGGATAAAAACAGGTTTTCAAAAATATAGTGACCACAGCAATACAATTTAAGCAGTTACGTTGTTAAAAAAAGGGTTTCAATAGGTTGAATGTAAGCGATTACAGCCATGGGCATAGTGAGGGTGGAACAGGGAGAGACACTTTCCTCCCCCCACCTATACCTCAAACTGTATTCTATATTTCTTTAAACCAAACCGTGTAAGTTTTACATTTAAATCGAAATAATAAATAAGATATTATATAAAGGAATATAAAGTGTGAAAATAATTACGAGTATTTAGCGAGACCGAGTGTAATCTACACAATACGTAATAATTTTATATCTTATCGATTGGTCTGTCTGTAGATTATTTGAATTACAAATTTAACGCCAATCATTTTTTTCGATAATGTCGACATTATACGATATAATACCAATCACTTTTTCAAAACGTATACCTGAAACTGGCTGTAATAATTTTTTGCGAATTAGTGTATTATATACCATCCTGTTTTTGCGTAAATAAACGAATAACTTATAATATTATTGAACACAAAAACAATAGACGTAAAAAATTTATTTTGGTGGTAAATACATAATTACATAATATTTTATATTAGAAATAAGGGGGAAAAAATAGGGGTTTTACTTTTCCCACCCCCCCCCCTGATTGAAATCTTAAGCCCATGATTACTGCCGTCCACGTAGGTGTGCAAATCGATTTTAATATTACATGACGACGTATATTTTGTATGCTATATAAACAACGATTTCAGTCATTTAGAACGATGACTTTTCACGACACGACAATAAGCATAGTAAACATGACTTTTAAAGTACGTATATACATGCGTACATTATAATTCAGAGGTCAAACACCCGTGGCCCTCGAAGCAATTTGTTATGGCCCCCAAAAAGATGTTTTTAAAAATTTGTCGGGAATCAACTAGTTTGTCTAAACTTTATAGTTATATCCAAATATCCACATTCTTCGGGAATCAGAAAATTAGCACAAAAACTTGTTGTGGCGTTTGGAATCACATTTATAAATATATGAAAAAATAGGCATTCTTCATGTCTTAGTGATAAACCGTTTCACGTTGTATTACTAAACAAGCCGATATCGAAAAATTAAGTAGTAAATTGCAGGCACAGGAATCGTAATAATTTCTAAATTTACATTTGCATTTTTTTTTTTTCAATTTAATTTTTTATTTAAAGCAATTTTTCCAGTAAAATTTTTATTTTTTATACTGTTATATTCCATGTAAAATAATCAAATTATAATAGCCAAAAAATTATCAATATTATATCATATTTTTATTTTATCAATGTGCTGGCCGCCATTGATGAACATTTGAAAAATAATTTGTCCTCCGTGGTTAAAAAGTTTACCGACACCTGCATTATATCGTAGTAAATCTATATCAGCAACTGCAATATTGCCATGTATTATATTATTATGCGGTGAATAGTTGTGTATAAGACCCAGCAAACGTTTTGAATGCACACGCACGTGCCCCTAGATTGCCTACCCGGAGCGCCGTCGTCACGCGGTCTGTTGATGACGATATTTGGTGTTGTTTATTCGAAATCGCGGTAATTATGAGATTTTTCGCCTATCGTATGTAATTATTTTATATTTAAATTATCGCGTTAAGATAGCCATCGACGTCGAGAAATCAGTGTACGTTCAAGACACGACGCACTACATTTAAGCCCATGTGTGCGATTCATCAATAAATATAAATTAATTAGTATTATAACGAATTATATTATTATTGTTAAATTAGTACTGTTAGTATTGTTATTTTGACTGTTGTGTTTTGACTGCCGATGTTTTGTGGCCTTTGTGCATTTTGGTAGTTTAGTATCAGGTTGTTTTCAACGCAATGACTTCGTTAAAACGAAAGCGGTAGTTGCTTCGCGAAAAAGACAAAATTTTAAATTATCGTAAAAATAACGAAAACGTAAGAATCCATGCGTTGAAAATAGAAACGAAGAATGAAAATTAACGAAATTAAGAAAATGCGAAGGCAGTGTGATTGATAAAAATGTTTGGTCTGGTTTAGCAAAACTCGTGAAAAAAATTTGCCAATAAAAATTATACACTTACATAGTAAATGATTAAATTTAACTAATACATGTGTTTTCTTCCACAAATTTACGCTTTATTAATTTTATAAATGTATTCCCTCCGAATAATGGACAAAATATTGGTGACCACGAATGTCGGCTATTCAGAAATTTTACTGTATATTTATTATTAGTTCAAAATCGACGTAAGAATTTCAACATAAAAATATTAATATAAAATCGCCGTCGATATAGTAAACGTTTATTATAAATTTTCATACGATTATTGTACCACATATACGCAAAGGGACATACGCAATGGCTAACCGGAGAGAAATGGCCTCACGAGGTTAAAGAACAATGCACGCGTTGTGTAGGTACCACTACTGTACCATTGACCCCCGGCGGCCATGGGAAGCTCGCAACGCTCTACAATGTATATACATTTATTATGACCATATATATGTACCTCAAACGTATAATCCAGACCAACTGCGAAAGAATAATAAAAATCTAACCGCGTGTGAGTGCACCGTCATCGACGGCCACGACAACTTACTGTGCACGGCAACTCGCGCCTCTAAGAGCAAAACCTTGTTCCCGCAGTGCTTTTTCACCATTTTATTGTGAACATTTCACCCTGCCCACCGACCGAGAAAGTGTCTTCTTTGTTTATTATTTCAGAGACAACACCACTGCACTATATTTATATATATATATATAATGTATTTAATCGTCTCCTTTATATGTTTAGCGTGTTTCTCGTCGCCCAGCATTATCCCTGTCGTTTTTCGATGCATTTTTTTTTTCGCACCACGATTTTTTTCACATATACAGAGTGATTTGTTTAGGATGCTCATCCCCATTTTTGGTCGTAAAAATGCCAAAATAAGATTTTTTTTTTTTTATTATCACAAAAACTATGTTGTCTGCTATTTTTTTTCTTTTCTTTGCTCTCTAAGTATGGTTTGTACCTCTGTGGTGATACAGACTTTTGTTTTTTAAATGGAAATAACCTTTTTTCACTACGATATACCATTGGAATTATTTTTCCGTGATTATTTGGTATACCAAAATCAAAATCCGAAGTTTTTGAGTTATTTTAATTTAATTATTAAGGAAATATTCCTATAGTACGTAACATTGTAATATAGTTTATCAGCATCATTTGCTACTGATTTGAGATTGCGAATTGAATACAAGCACTCGTTGGTAATTTTGTGACGATGAACATGTATATGTATTATAATGCCATACCTACACGCATACATCGAATCTTATAATGCAACAGATATCTGCTATTGCAGCCGTATAAGTATTATTAATAATTAACTAACTTCGGGCTTTGATTATGAAGTTGTAATCATAAAAAATATTTCTTATCAATGCTACATCTGGTAAATCATGTGGCACCTAATTGATTTAACACCTTCAGAAATTTTAAATTTGAATAATTCCGAAAATACTGGTACAAAATTTGATAATATTACACCAAAAATTCCAGAAAAATGAACTGAATATAATTTCATGAGGAAAATATGAGATTTCCATTTGAAAAAATAAAGTTTGTATCACCACAGAACATACCTGGGATTTCATTAAAAAAATAAAATATTGGAAATAGTTTTTATTTTAATTTAAAGATTTTTAAAACAAAATCCAAATTTTAGCATTTTTGCGACCAAAAAATGGTGTGTATCCTAAAAAAAAATCACTCTGTATATATATTTAACCAACTTTGCGGACGTGAGCAAACGAATTTCATTACTACCAATTTCCAGAGATAATATAAAGATTACATTAAATTCATTATGGCCGATATTATGATGCATTATGTTTTCTGACTGATTTAGTTATTTCATGTACTTTTTCAAGGGATTGTACATACTTCATTTTTATTTTTCAACAATATTTTAGTATTCATGATTTCAATTAACTTTTTTTTAAAAAAGATCTTAAAATTTTAATTTTACAATTTACTCTCACGCGATCAGCAAATTATCAAGTTAGGAACTCGTATCTAACTATCAGACAATAGTTAATGTTGAAACCTAAACAAATATTTTTTTCCTTATTAATTTAAGGGCATTTTTAGGATTTAATTGGCCGTCAAGTTTACGGCCCTACTATTAAAACACGTATAACCGAGAATGGTAACCTAACCTAACCAGAATAATTGACATGGCTCACATAGTAAGACGAACCACCAGGAGGCTCAGTGACCAGTACTCAGTTTTTACTTATAGTGCGGCGACGGCAATAAACGTGCAAATATCCGCATTTATGTCATGACGTGTACAATATCTTTGGTTTATCTCTAATCCTTCAATACAATATAGATATTTCTAAAAAATATAATTTATTCTATATATAAAAATTCGATCACGTTTACGTACAGATCCAGATACAACAAATAATCACAAAACCGTTTACAAAATGTCGGCAGTTCAAAGTACACACTACCTAATAATTGAAATGCACCACACATGCGCTTAGCATACATAAAACGCATACAATGTGTCTAGTCATAAGATATTATTATCATATCCCACCAAGTCATGTGATAAATCATATTTTATTTATTTGGTATAAACAACCAGGTGGACTCAAGTATAGTGACAATAAAATATATAACAATAATATTGTTAGAATAAAGATATAAATACAATAGGAGTATAGATTAAGTATATTAAAATTAATTTACAAGATAAAAAGATATAATTTTAGTAATTTACATTAGGCTGTTAAAAACAGTGCTTTGAGGAATACAAATCATTCATAATAAACAAATCAAAGTTTTTTAATTTATTGTATTCTCTCTGGATGTTCGATCAATAGAGTTATTAATGCCATAAGATGTTCGATAAAAAGGGATTTCAAATGTGGGATGAGAGCGTGAGTGAAAATTAGGAACATGGAAGTTTATAAACTTTTATAGTTCTGGACAAGATATAACACCATTTACTAATTTAGACAGAAAGCAGATATCTGTATATTTTCGTCTATTAACAAGAGAATCTAAATTCAGGGAAGCCAGTATAGAATTAAGGGATATTGACTCAGATGAGTGAGTATTGGAATGCATATGTCTCTTAAATGCGATTAAACGTAAAAATCTTCTTTGTAACCACTCCATAGATTCTATCAGTCCAACTTGTGAAGAGTTCCAAAAACTTGAATAATATTCTAACGTGGGTCAAACTAAAGAAATGTACAACGTTTTTAGACACTGTTCGATCCAAAATTCTTTGGTACTCCTAATTATGGACCCAAGAGTTCTTATAGGAACTCACACAGAATACAGATATTATGATCGACATGTGGCTGGAATGATAGATTATTTTTTAAATACTACCCAAAGGACTTTAACGGTACTAACTTCCTTAATGTGATTATCAAATTTTTAAAATATAAATATTAGTTAGTCATAATAATGCAGGTTCAGATATTATACAAGATATAACTTTTTGGTTTTAACTTAATGCGAAGTGAAAAAATTTAGTAAAATTAAACTCAATTGTATTGCATAGTAATTTTACGAATTCTTTTATTGCATATGGCAATTAATTATATGACTAAATACGCTTTTTTTACCAAATACATAAAATGCGCACGCGATGAACCAAATATAACTTTTTTAATATTAACTGATTATAAATAAGTACACGCGTTAGCCACAGTGGGTTATATCAGGGTTCTCCAACTTTTTTTCCAGAGGGCTAAACCTGAAATTTACTTCAGAATCGTGGGCCAAAATTGTTTAGAGATGCATAGACAGTAAATTTTTATCGAAAATGGATAAGAATTATCTTCTGACCGTTTTATTATTTTGTATTGAATTTTAATGTAATTATAGAAATCACCTGAAGAAATAAACGTAGTCTATTGTTTATAACTTATTAAACTATTTTTTAAATAGAAAATTATAATAATATTTTCAAAATATAAGTTAGCTTGACGGGCCAACGTAGGTTGGAGACCCCTGAGTAATATATAGCACAACAATAATTCGCACATTAACATAGGGTCGTGATTTTTATTTCTTTTTATCACCACTCAGTTAAACATTTATTACTTCCAATTACCTGCAATACCAAGTATAATGTACACAATTGACCGTCGTCGTATAGTGGAAAATAAAATCATAACTATTTATTCTTGTTCAACCCGCAAATGGTCGAAACAAAGGGTGAAAAATAACGACGATCGTGGGCGGTTAGGTTAGAAAAAGCTTTGCGCTGCTTAAAGGACCTAACGAGTTTTCTGTGCCAAAGTGCGCTCATACTGAAAAAATCGAAATATAATATTTTTTACGCATACCATGGATATCATAATAAATATTATACGTACGTATATACGTGTATGTATGTATATATATATATATATTGCTTTTGAAATTAGTTTATTTTTCGATATACCGTGCATCAATTTGTATGCCTCGCGTGTTGAAACGATCTGACCCTTTACATGAGAGAACGGCCGTGTTCGCGCTTCCATCCGAAACCCCCTGGAGAGCGGAAAACGCCGCGGTGATGGTGGGCTGTTTCTAACAGAATCGCAATATTTATATATATATATATATATTATATTACCGACGAAAATATTACAGTCGATATCTAGTCGATTTTCTCGCGGCTCGCCTATTATATAACGCGTTTCATTTTTTCGCGCCACTAATCGTAGTAGGTACGTTTCACGCAGCGAAACGTGCAGTTCGGCATCTGGTCGGAACGAGTATAATACGTCCAAAAACCGATGTAATATGGTGGTTTTTCAAACCCTCGCGAAGTTCGCTGCTGTTCGTATAAAGGGTTTTCTGTTCGAAATAATCCGCAACTTTACCATAATATACACAACAAGTAAATATAAATTAACCGTCATCAGACCTACTTTTTACGACGTATCCTATCCGCGCGGTGTAAAAAATCGTTTTAAGGTTACCGCACACTAGATTGGATCGGATCGGAAACATCACGTCGGATTGGATCGGAACGCAACCGAATTGTTTGTCGACAATATTTTGACGGATTTTAAAGTATTCCAATCGCAAACTGACATAAAGTCAGTGCACAATATACAAGCTAACTTATGGTTAGGTTAAAAAACTTTTTTATTATAAACAATTTAATATTTTTTCAATGATAAGAACTTTGACAATTAAAATATGTCAGTTTAAAAAATTGTTTGTGAAGTGCAGAAATATTAATTTGACATTGGTCATAAATACTATTATGATTTCGTTATGATAAAAAATGACTGGGGAAAAATTTCAGAGACGTTAGGATTAATCTACATAAATATTAAAATAGCAGAAACAATAATTTATTTGAACATTTTTGTATTAGTATTTTGTGTAAATAATAAGTAATATACCTAATATGAAATAAATATGAATATGAACAAATATTTATAATTAGTGTTTATTTGGACTGTTTGGATGACTAAAATTATTGATTTCGATCGTCGAGCTCGAAAGATGAGATCAAAATGGTCAAGTATACACGGAATTCCCACTGGTTCCGACACAATTTGCAGACAAAATTCGTTTCCGTCCCGTTCCGATCTAGCGTGCGGCTACCTTTAATCATGTCAAATCGTTCCGTGTTCCGACCAATGTATAAACCAATCGTTATACACAGGCAGCGCCAAATCGAAAAATATCGGTTAAAATATCAAACTTCCATTGTACATGTTAAATTCTCGCTCAAGCGTTTGTCGCTTTAGATTCCGTATAATGAATGTTACGCGATACTACAAAAATTAATCTCGTGTGCGTCACAAGCTTCATAAATAACATACTGCAGGTATCGATGGAGTGCTTTTGAATATATTGTTGCATAATATTACAATATTGTTTTAATTGAATTCCGAGTAACGTTTTATACTATTCACTTGAAAACAACAAGAAATTAATTCGATCACGTTGAT
Organism: Chaitophorus viminalis; assembly: GCA_025469195.1. Lineage (NCBI taxonomy): Eukaryota > Metazoa > Arthropoda > Insecta > Hemiptera > Aphididae > Chaitophorus > Chaitophorus viminalis. The sequence continues at coordinate 65,439 of JAIPRK010000675.1, forward strand.
GCATATTAGATTCAAAATACATAAACTTCAAAACGGAAGCTTTGGAAGATAAAAGTTTTCAAATTAATTTTTTTAAAACCAAATGTTTAATTAAGTCGGGAATAGGGATCGTTTCTTCGACGCACAATGATATAACGTACAATTTGAATTTTTTCATGTAATCGCCGTTGCTCATGAATATTTATAAACCTGAGATCCTATATTTAAATAATAAAAACAATAATTAATCGTTTTCATATTTATAACAATATTAACATTTATTTACGTTTTTACCAAATTGAATTCTATACTGATCTCGTCCTTTTAAAACAGTAATTCACGATAACAATTTCATCGAAAACGAAATAATTTTTTTTTACCTTGCCCCATTACATGCACGATCTATAAATTCCGTACGCCATTATACAGGGTGACCCAGCCAGCATGTTTTCCCGATGGAAATTCTTCGTCCTATCCCTGAATATTGGTTTTGTTTTCAAATAGATTTGCCGTAGTGTAATTTTATATAGTATAGGGGTCCATATGGAAAACACATAATATTCTATAATTCGTATTTTCAGCCATTAACCGACTTATGAGAGTATCTAGTCTTCAATTATAAATTTTCATAAATGTTGTAAAATGACAATTTTATAAGACAAAAATATTTTTACACCGTCTCACGTTCACGGCGGCGTGTGGCGTGGAGGTATCATATTACAGTTGTAATACTCGTATGTCGAGTGAAAAAATTGGCAACGGCACGGGTTTCGGACTCGCGACGACTCTACGCGTCGAAAATCGTTTCGCTGTCACTGGGCCACCACTACGTGTCAACTATCTCTCGCCATTCTACACCTATGTTATGAAGAATACGCGCTGTGAATGGCTACAGAAAGATAACGCAAAGTGTCAATTCATTTTATGAAGTATCACAGTTGAAAATCTAATCATTCTAATACAATTGATTTGATAGTGATCAAAAGGCTCCCACCGGGCAGCCATTTGACACGGCCCCACGTGGTGGACGTGGAAGGTGTAATATGTGTAAAATTGGGAGTTAAACATTTAGCGACGTTACGGGTTTGAACCCGCGACCATACGTGCAGACGAAAGTCGACACCAGAGTTGGACGTTTTTCGAATGAAATTTTATCTAGATGATTATTTAGATAAAATTTTATTGGAATAAATATTTAATCGAATAATTATCCAGATAAAATTTTGCCCAACTCTGGACGACACGTAAACAATGGGCCACCGTGCCTTATCTTTCTCTGGCAATTGTATACCTATTAAGCCATTAAGGTGAACGATCCGGTTGTACGGCTGAGGACTGAGAAGAGATAACGCACCGCGTCAATAGAACAGGAGCCATAATGTGAGTAATGAAAACAATTTTAACTCTCATTCGATTATATTATACATAAATAATATTATATAATTATATTGCAGTAAATAAGTATAAATTTGTGAAATTTTATCTCTTTCCGATCACATTAGTGGGTCGGTTATTTTTTGGTTTTCTTTATACGTTTATGCTGTTTCTCCATCAACATAATATTACTATGAAACCAACATTGTCAAACGAACGCCGCCGGAATACCGATTATATTATATAACTTCCGTTGTAAAAAAAGTTATATTATCACTATACGATTACATGGAGATAAAATAATTGAAAAAAAAATTATATACGTATATATTCAAATAGTTGTATCTGAAAAAAATAATCCTGGCATAAAAATCGTGTTTACAAAAAAGTGCGTAAAATGATATTTGAATTACATTCGTCGAAATACCCAACGCATAACATTTGTATATTATATGTATATGTGAATCGTACGATACGTAACCAACAATTTTTCAAAACGTTCCAATACATACGATAAATAATCTCTTATTTATTCTGCAAACTATTTTCTTATCTCTCCATTTCCCTCCGTCTTGAACCCTTTTAGATATCTGAAACTCAATCGGACTTACCGAATTTCATGTATGGAAACTCACTCGTTCCCGTGAGTTAGCTTAAGATTTTAACATGATATAGCTACTTTTATTGCAAATAATTATTTCGAAAACACTATCACACTCACGGCGTATAATATTATGCTGGGGACTATATGTCCCGTTTAAAACGCGATTGTCCCTCTTTTGATAATCATCATATATATATATATATATATATATAATCATCATATATATCTTTGTAAAAGAGAAAAAATAGTAAATTTGTGTAAAAGAAACATAATTAAATTTATAAATAGTAAATTTAGCTGTAACACATTTTCCTAATTTATAGTAAAAAAAATAAAAATAAATTAGTATTGATGTATATCAATTTATACCATTATTGCTAAAGTAAATAATCTATTGTCCGTAAAATGTATACAATGGTTGTATAATAATTATGTTTTGAAATACATTTTTTTTTCTTGAGTGTGAGGGGGAGTAACAACTGTCCTCTTTTTCTCCTGCTCAAAATAGTAACCCTATATTATGTATTATGTATAATGAATACGATGTATGTAGGTATGTATGTATCGTATGTAGGTACACAGTACATCGCTTTTCGTAAAATAATTTCATCAATACGTGAGCCCGGTCTTTTGTGTGTCTGATGACATTTTATACTTATATGTGTTGTACACAAATGTGTGTAATTTTTGGTAAGCTTTCTTTTGCATGAATTCCAAAAGTTTATCAGAATTATTTTTACACGTTATTCCGTCAATTGTTAGCTCGTGGCTCGTAAGATACTCGATGATTACAAATGGGTCTGGTCGCGGTTAGTCATGGATCGATTCAGTATAGATCTGCCTCGAGCGATACCCATGAAGCAATAATAATTCACGTACATAACTTATAATATCCTGACAGTGCAAACGAGATAATATGCAGCGTATTCGATATCCGTGGCCTTCGTCTGGACACGACTTTCAATGTTCCACGAGCGTCGCCGCTAGTAGCCCATTAGCTATGCGCAAGTGTCGCGTTTCTTCGCATCACGCGTGCAGTGGTGTTTGCTTATTAGATTTAAACGACTACGCGATAACGAGAGTTTCCCGTTCACTTGATAACGTGCGACGTAGTTTATTCGACAGTTTGGGTGGTTTTATTCGTCAGTTGACTTTTTCGCGGCGACAAATGAGCCGACGGAACAATAAAAATACAAAGGAAAATCGATTTTAGTTTTCCTAACGATGACTTTTTACTCCAATGCGCACACTGCATACGTATATCTATTCGACTTAAAATACGATGAATAAGTAGCCTATCAGCTCGTTCGCAGTGGAATAAATGTAGATTCACTGTGATTCCTTTTAACAGTTCAGTGTACAATGTTCATACTGTGTTGAAGGGATTTGATTGTTGATATAACGCGTTTAAATCGTGCGCATTCGTAAATCAATATGGTTCGCTATATGCCACCGTAGTCAACAGGCTGTTATATTATATAGACTAGAGATGGGCGATTGGTGAACGGCTCTCGTTAAATATCTTTAAAAACGTAAAGCTCTAAGCTCAAAAATAATAGTCATCCGATAAAAAACGTTGCGCATTTGTATATACTTTTGTATATTTTAATACCAGGTATGAGTGCTATGCCTTATACTAAGGTACACCTATACAGTAAGTTGTCTAGATCTACTCCCAACATTTCGTATCCAATTATCACTATTCGGGCGAGAAGGTAACGCCATTCGCTATCTCATCTAGTTATCGTTACTTTCATCTTTATAGAGTAACTACAATAGCACACATTATTGTCGTTGTGGAATGTCAATATTAATTATCATCTGCTGTCGAACTCACCTGCACTTTGATTACAAACCGTTAAAACATGACATTATAAAATTATCCATAATATTATTGATCGTTTTATTATATTCCAATGTAGCCGTGTATCTATAGCGTGTCGTACCACATGCTGCGGTTTGGCCGTAGTTATTGCCTTATTCTGTCTCGGTAGACTTTAGAGGTCTAAAAAAGTATAGAGCTCTCTAGTTACTTATTTAATAATCTAATCTCGTTCATCCCATCACGGTGTTCCCCCTAACCATGGCCCCCCTTCGATGCATTCGGATTGAACAAGGATTTGATTGCACTCTGTGACGAACATATAAATATACAATATAGTCGAACATTTTTTTTCACCTCATTTTCTCGCACGTGCGTAGAAATACAAACGTTTATAGTAGTACAAGGATCACCCTAACTTTTGTGGATACAATTTTTCCGATTGGCTGTTCGATCAAGTTTAGTACACAGTAGTTTAACAATCGTCAAAACAATGATTTACGTAAATACGTTAAAAAATAATAATGTAATATTACTCTGTTACTCGAAAACAATAATAGTCTTGACAAAAAAAAAAGTACTATAAATATATTATTATTATTATAATTTATTTATTAAGAAGTATTTCTAATATTATCAACATAAATAAAATAAACAAGCCTATAGTCAAATATACGTATAATAATTATTAATACAATGGTCAACAATGTCGTCGACCGTACGTACAGTTTATCATATCCGGCGTCCAAAACGCGTTTATTGAACGCTGAAGCTGACTTAGAATAATGTGCTAGTTTCACGGAAAAACGGTCTGCGTAATGGAGTGATTTTTCAACGTTAAACGTTTGTTTATTTTTACCATTAGGTTTTATTTATTTTTTGAAAAATTACGTATCTGCTAACAGTATTTTCATACTATCGTCGTTGACTTTACGGCGATAGTCAATCGTTTCCCAGTGTTATAGCTTTAAGCTTAGACGAATGGAGGACAAAGGGAGCACTGGAACTTCGTAAGGTATCCACTTATAATATACTCACCGATACTTAAAACACTTATAGAGTTGCATAATACTATTAAAGTAACTGCGGTTAATTGATTCGATGTTCGATATTCGAGAATAAAAATATTCAAAAAGTATTAAAAAGATTATTATTTCATAAACAAATGATGTAGAATGGTTAAAATCTTATAAAATTGATTCTCCCCCCCCCTTCCAATAAAAAACCTCAAAAGTGTTTTTTTCGGGCAAACAATTGTTGGTGCGATGATCCCAAAAACATCTGTCTGTCTACCTATCTGTCTATCTGATATATTAATCTATCTGTTAATCATTATATTCGTATAATGTATGGGTTTTGAACTGAGCGAACACCATTGAGAATGTACAGGAATCATTGCGGATCGAGAGAGCAATCATATCGGATTTAAAATGTGTTGTTTAATATAAAATCTATCGCCGTGCATCCACAACCATTGCTCCACCATGTGCTCGGCACGGACAACGGCAACGTTAAAACCAATCGTAGCGTATAATATGAATTAACAAGGTATTGTATTCCAATGCAGGATATTTATTTTGTAGGTACCTGTTGCAAGTATATACACTGGGCTGATGTAAATTCACGTTCACCAGAACTGAACCATGTTGAGCTCATATATAGGCAATATATACTAGGATACAACACGTGATCCTTTCACAATATCCAATCGTGTACTAACCGAAATGTTTTTATTATTCTGTACGCTAATAAATCAATAACACTCACAATATTTTTCGTAAAACCCGATAATATTATGCCAAAAGTATGATTAGCTGCGAATAAACTATGAATTTGTATTATGTAACGAGAATAAATAATGTAAAACACTAAAGTGGGCGCCAACTTATTGCTATTTTTGACCCATGAATACGTAATTATATAAAATACTACTGAAATATAATGAAATAGCGAGGAAGAGGTACCTACATTTAATTATAACTGAATGTAATTTACGTTCAGAGTGATTTAAATTTGATTAGTTTAGGATGTAACACGATTTGTAGCGGAAAATCTAATAATATTATGACATTGGCCAAAAAAATCTACACCTTGAAGTCTGAAAATATTAAACACCCGTATTCTTTTTTTTTCTTCTGTATTTTCGTTTCGTTTCGATTCCACAGCGCGGTATAACATGTTTTATTGCCTTAATTTATTTCATAAATAGTATATTATATTTACTTAGAAGTTGAACTATACGTCACGTATATTTTCGATAGACGATTGAAACTTATTATACATCAATCATCAGCGTGTCGATACACACGGCAGAGTTTCTGTTTTAAATTAACAATTAAAAAACTAACTCCTACTACACACATTTTTCTACTTTAAATTTACTACGTCGTGCATGTCACGATAAACGTCAATTTTCTCTGTACGCAAACTATATTGACTAAATATAATAATGTATTGTATGCCCGATGCCGTTATGCCGACTTATATTGATAACCATCATGGATTTCCGTTAACCGTAGAACTACGTTGTTCCGTCTTGATTTGCCTGTAATAAATACAATATAATAATATCGTGATGGTGCAGAAAAACGATGATTTCTCGATTCCCACGCACAAAACTGCGCTCTGCGAAAACCCGGAAGGTGCCATAGGATACGTGCTAGATAACATTCGCGACGGACTCATACAATTATTATATCATAATATCGCGATAATAGCTCATGATGACGTATGCATAATGTATATCAAGCTTGTTGCTGCAGTACATATAATTACATAAATTACCATAAGGATCTAATATTATTATATAACGGATACTGAAGATATGGGGAGTACCGGGACGGCTACCGCCGCCGTCGCCGGAGAGAAGCGAATTTTAATAGTGCGAGCGCGCGCGTGTGTCGGCTTCGGAAAACTCTGGCCGACGCAACGGAACCAAATGCAACGTGGAGAACTGTGTAGGTCTGTCCTGTACCAGCAGAAGTTTGAAACCGCTTAAAACTTAAATGACATATTTTAACAAGATGAATGTCACCACCAAAATTATATGTATATATTGTGTGCGCGAGCAACACACAGTGTCAACGTAGATAGTTCACCCGGCACACACACACACACATATACACACGTATAATAATAGTAATATATGTATACCGGCCGCGTGTGTAACTTTTGCCATTATTTAAACTGCATATTACATTACGCAAATATTACCACCACCACCCCTTCCATCTAGCTCAATGCGCTGCTCGTCGTCATCGGTATAATATTATGTATAAATAATATACGCAGAAGACCTAACTCGCGGCGGTGACCTCTCTTGTGTATATTATTATTACTATTATTGTTGTTATTATTATTATTATATACGTGTATACCGCGTGTATGCGGTATAATAATGCACAGACGACGCGCGATTCGGTCGATCAATCATCATAATAATATATGTGTAAGTATATTATGTATTTTATCTCGTCGCACGCGCACGCCGCCGCCATTGAACGGCACGCGGAGAGCTTTATTCATATCGTCGCGACACGTATTTAATATAATATATTATTGTAACTTACGAACGAGAGTGTAATATTTTATCGCGCGGCGGCCGTACGTCCTAAGTATCAAGCACACATATTGTATACTCGGCATGAGCCGTGTACAATCGTCGCGTGCATTATTATTATTTATTCGCGTACAAAATATATACCACTGTACGAACACGCGCGTATTTTCTCGACGTCGTTTTACCACAACCCTCCTCCCCACCCATTTCCACTACATAGATTCGCTTTTTTAAACGAGGAATTATTTTCAAAAAGTTACCACGACGAGAAATAAATATGAAAAAAAAAAACATCTCGCCCGTACATCTATCATCTTTGTAACATATATATATATATATATATAATGGGGCCGACAGACTTCGGTAAACGTGCAACAAACGCACTCGCTTCGTTTTCACCGTGGTGTGATGCTATAATACTACTATACGCGTACATAATGTAATATTATTTAAATGTAATATATTATCGTCTTTGCGACATTCAAAACTACATTACATAGATTTACTATCTTTCGTGCAGGGCGAGAGGACCGAGTAAATCTGTAAGTTCAACCTAGCAACGGTATTATAATCTTATCGCCTATCGTAGTACCAAAAATGAACTTTTTACGTAATGACTATGGTACATGTTTAGATCGAAAAACAACAACACAATACACTGTATCGCTAATCTTTGAACTGTTGCTATGCCCGCGGAGTGTTTATTTCGAATCGATTGTCCCGAACTTAAATATATAACGTAATATTAAATTATGTGTACAATTGAAGTGTATTTTACCGCAGTACAATTGACAAGTTCAATTTGACACGCATAGATTTCGTAATAATAGCCGTATACAATGTGTTTGGCGCGTAAAACATTGTTTGCAGACGACACACGATTTTCCATGCAAAACACGTTATTACTATTCACGTCCACCAACTCGTATTGGTGTGTATTCAATTTCGATTTTTAAAGGGATTATAAGCCATGATCTTCTGTTTCTGTCTATCACATGGTCAACATAGGAATTTAGATGTTTTCTATTTCCAACGTACCGATCGATCATCAATTGATGCGATAAGAATTTTTAAAACTGATGTGAATTCATAGTGAAGTGTACTTTAGATCGACTTTCTTACATTTTTAAATTATATACTTAACTAACCCAAAAATTAACATTTATTAATTTTTATGTTTTTAATTTGTTTATCTAATTATATTTTGTGAAGTAAAAAAGATAGGAAAGTTGATCTAAATTAGACTTAATGAAGAATTTAAAATTTACAACAGCTTTCAAAATTCTTATTGTGATAATTGATAATTGATTGTTGAAAATAGAAAACATCTAAATTCCTATGTTGCGCGTTTGATAGATAAAGACAGAAAATCATGGCTCACAATCCCCTTAATTCATTATCATTTTTTAATTTTCTATTATTCCAATAATAATGTGCATAACTTGTTTTTATTACGAAATCACACATTGTATATTATCTGAAAACAATAACAATCTTTACATTAGTCTGGAAAATATAGTGATCTTCATAGTTGATAAACTTATACACTCTTATATCTCACGTTAATAAATCTGATTTGATTAGTATTTATTCCTGTAAAAATGTATACATTTTTTTTAAATGTCATCATAATAATTTAACGTTTCTCAATTCATATTGTATATGCCTTTACAATAAATTACATACCTCATCTGTTATTTCATTATAATTTAAACTTCACATAATATTTAAGTAATAATGATGTCAATAGTTTCTAAGTTTATAAAACAATTTGTCACGCTCAATATTGGATAGTATCGAAATACTTCCACAAGATAAGTATAATGAAAATTGTATAAGATTAGTATATATGTACTGAATATTTATAAAGTCACATTGGTTTTATAAAAATATTTAAGAAGTAGTTGGGGTATATATTATTGTTGTAACTTTGTCACGGCGCGGGAGGGGGAGGAGCGCAAATTTGCTTAGTGCATATTTGTCGTTGATATAGTGATAATATACAACAATATATTTTTCAGGTCTTCTGTAAAATACATTTGTAAAGTATTTCGAATACTTAATTATAAGTAATTATATAGTTGTGATATCAATTAAAATGTTTTCATTTCCTGGCGTTACTTACTTAAATTAAAAAAAGCACTTAATTTTACAAAATATAGTTCGCATCAAAAACAGTTTAATGAATACTCAATTTACCATCTTGATTATACTATTGCAAAGAAAATAATTGTTAAATAATTATATGCATAACATATTGATTTAACAAAGTCACTCTAACTGTTCCAACGTAAGTATACATATATATTATATATAGTTACGTTACACTTGCAACATTAACAGTCGGTAGAAAATTTAAAATAGAAAAAAAAATTCGCTCGAACCCATATATAAACGCACAATCAATTAATCAATTTCGAAGTTTCGAAGGGAGTATAAATGAGAATTGATCTCGTCGTTTTCTCCAATCTAATTGTAGCGATGTACTTCTTAGCCCAAGCAGAAACAATCAGATAAACTGCGCGGAGATCAGACGAGAAGACGAACGCAATAATCAATGCAATAATATAATACACAATGGACATTTTGTAACTATCTATCAGCAGGGTAACCCCGCGCATTATAGTGTTTGGTAACAAAATCACGTTTCGTTTGATTTAATATTTGTACATAATATTGATGAAATGCCGCGCTTGCAACGAAGGGTTGGACCACAAAGGTTCCCTTTTAATCACGATATAATCTAAAATGACAAATCCAATTTACACTACACATTTGCCGCTGCTATATTCTCTGGAACGGGTCCAAATATGTTCGTATCCCTTTACATCGTGTGCGCATGGATCGTGAAATAATTATTATAATGGGCACGCGTGAATGATAATGCGATGTATATAAATATAGGCTCATACACAAGAAAGGGGAATTTTTCAGGCTAAACCACTAAAATTGTAAGAAAATGTATTATGTTTATAAAATCTGCATACCTAACACTTCAACAATCAGTACAGTGGAAAAAAAAATGACAGGAGGATGAGTGGCTGGGTAATATGGCATTGCATAAAAATTTGATAAAGGACTCCGCACAAAGAATTAAAGGATTCAAACTTCCACGATAAGAATGTATAATTCTTAACCGATTAAGAACTGAACCCGAAAGAATGTGGATATATTAGGATGTCCGAGTGGAAATCAAAGGACAGCCCAGAATATGATTATGGGAATGGCAGCCAAGCTATGAAACATATTACAAACGAATGCCCCAATAGAAGATTCGAGTTAGGCATCAATGGATTAATGAAGTTATGAAGGAAGCATTTGAATGGATAAAGGCCTTGGACACAGGGCCCTCTACATGGGGGGCTGGTGGACTTGGAGTACAGGGGCCCGTTGTAAAATAATTTGAAATTTTAATATTAAATAATATTATACATATATAAATATATAATATATAAGTGTTGGCTTCAACAATAAATTTCGCCAATATCATATCTGAGTTCATTGGGCTTTAAAAAAAATTTAACTTAAAAAAATTAATATTAAATACAAATTAATTTTTTTTTTTTTTTTATCTATATAATATTGTAATAAGAAAATAAAAATACATTATTACTATCAAAATACTTATGAGTCTTGATTTTAATAGTTTATGGTAGATTGCAGTATTCTTGGAAGTTATGTAAGGGAGGCCAGGAAAAATATAGTACAGGGGCCAAGAATTGGATGTGGAGGCCTTGTGAAGTCTAGATTTTACTATATAATGTAACGTTATTAATATGACTTATTTCCTTTTATTGTATTTCAAATGTTACTGTAACTGTATTATCGTTACCATATACGATTATGTATATATTCAAAAAGCAATTGTTTTTTTCGTGGTAAAGACATTAAATAAATATAACTAAGTCATAATGTGTATCGATATATTTTGTTATATTTGTTAGTATAACTAATGTTACTGTCGCAACCATTAAACACCTTTAAAACCTTTCCCAAAGTATTATGTATAGTCATAATTTATGATCCTTAAGTGCGAAACCAAAGTACATAGGATATTTTGGTCTTAAAATTAGTGAAAGGAAAATACGCTGTAAATGCATACATTGATTTTTTATTTTTATATATATATTATACAAAATACAAAGATAACATTTCATCGTGTTACCAATAAAAGCTTATTTATATATAATAGCGTACAATTTAATAAGCGAAAAAAAATACGCGAAACAATAACAAAAGTATAACCTCAACTGAGGGACCGCCTATGTAGAACTACTACACCACACAGTCAATAATTACTAAAGTAACATGTGCGCAAAGTGGCAAAATTAGACGGTGTTAACATTTTTTTTTTTATATATATATATATCGTATGAATGATAATATTGAAAATAAGAATTGTTTCTATTGTCCCTCATTCAAATATTGTCTAATCATTTCACGCAGTACTCTCAAGTCGTTCTCGTAGTCGAACCAGGTCTGCCTCGTCGATTTTGTGTCGAACACCGTATCTGGTTCCTCTACGATGACATCCACAAACCATGGAGAAACCGATGACTGTACTCTGTCCGGGTTGCCAATAACCAATGAATTACCGTCGAGATGGGTTCTGGTTGTATGGCCGTCATCTCCTTTGTTATCTTCCGTTTCGCCGTCGGATACGTCGTCGTCAGTCGGTATCAAGGACCGTCCGACGCTTACGTCCCCTTGTCCTGTGACCGTGGAAACCGGAGGATCGATAATTCCCTCTGTAACGGGGGCGACGCTTGACGGTTTAGTTTTGAATGATTTCTCAATCGGGATCCACTCGATCGTATCGCACATTGTCTTTCCCGGGCTCAATATCACGTCGACAACTATTGGTCTGGACGGTATTTTCTTGATGAGATTCGTCGCCATCGCTGTTCCTCCGACCGTTCCATCAACGTTAGATGTATGATCTCTACCCCGGGAACGGGTCTTCGTTGTTATAGAAAAATATACGCGTTTTAGTGCATAATACCGAGTGATTTATTTGAACATTTCAATGTTTCACACCTATTGCTGTCTAATGAGGTTTATTAATTATTGATGTTATTTATTTACTTTGGCGGATAGCGTTTGATAGAGTGTTTCAATACCACCGTGTATCTTTTTGACTTTTGCTATGATTTTTTTACGGAGATTCCCCACGAACTCTTCCTTGTTTCCATTGCGAGTGCTGTTGACTGTTTTTCCTGTACCTTCTTCTCCTTTGCAAAGGTCCGCAAAGAAACATTCTTTGTGCACATATATTTTGCATTCGAACCCTTTATTTAGAATTTTAAACGAAATATCAACCGTAATTAGAAAAAATAGAAATAGTCACCTCTGATGAAAAACGATCAAATTTTAGTATAGTATCTCTATATATTGTCTATATACGTACTTCTACACTGTACCATTTTTGAGTACACTCTTGTGATATCGCAGAAACCGCATTTCCGATACAAACCACGAGTGTAGGTCATGTTTAAAAATTGGTTCTTGTCACCCCAACGACATTCTCCAAATACGTGTTCACAAACGTCATCCATCTTGATTTATATTATTCGCAGATTGAGACGAGATAAATAAAATTTTAGACTTTTTAATTCAAAAATGTCAAATGATCAAAAATTGGAAAGCGTTTATTACAGTTCCATATATAATTTTTATAATTATACAACAACGGTACTATAACAACAAAAATTTTGTTTAACACAAACATATTGGCCAATTGCTATAAAAAAAATAATAACGGAAACGAAATGTATTTTGAAAGACATTCTAGTAATCAACCCGAGAGAACCAAATAGCTTGGATGCCAATTGTAAATGAAAAGTTTTGAGTACGCGGATATGAAAAATACGATCAAAATAGAAATGGTATTAAATTTATTAAATAACGCACTTACTAGCTCAAAAACAGTGTGTGCCGAGAAATAATTTAGAGCTGATAACTAAAGAAAATGGAATTTTAAAACTCCGTAAGAGACCATATTCGAGCGAATGAAAACAACCAAACGTTATGTATAAATTGAAATAGCATTAATTTTAGTCGAATTGCACTTTGGTAAAAAACAGATAATGTATTTATTTATTTATTTATTTATTTATTTATTTATTTATTAGTTAGTTGAAAATATAGCTAGCCTAATAAACATAGAATTATAAGTTTACCTATATACCTACGTACATATAAAAGAACAAAAGAGAAAATAATACAAAGTATTGAGAAATATAATGACAATAAACTGCTATAAATAATAATTTAACATTGAGAGTAATAATAAATAATAATAATGGTGGTATAAGCAAGGCACAAAAAAAAAAAAAAAACGAACAACTAAATGAGGGACGATGGGTTTTGGTTAGTCAACTTCATCATGCTTAACATGATAGTGTTTTTCAAATATTTCGTCGTACAGGTTGGAAGTTGGAAAAAAAGAATGAGTGTTAAGTCCCGGAACTTAAAAGCTGACACACGAAGGTAACGCAGGGACATCAATATGACCACAAATGATGTTATTTAAAAAAAGCTAAATTTGTATCAGCTCTTTCGTTAGGTAAGTTTAATAAGTATAAGAGCATGTGTAAGTATTAATAAGAATAATTGCGTATGGAAGACACAAGTAATGTGTAATAAAAGCATATAGTATTATGTAAATAATATTTTAACAGTGATTCATATTTCGACACTGAAATTAGTAGTTCGCAGACCAAGTACAATAACATACTCACTTATAGAGTACAATTTTACAAGTGTTTCAGTGACTATAAATCGTATAGTCGTGTAATGGGCGCATTGCAGATTAATAATAATACAAATGGCGTTTCTCCTTTGGATTTTTGCTCGGCACTATACTATTTACAAAGTTTAACCAACTATCGTTATTTTTCACTAGTCTTAAAATCTAATTATAAACAAAACTTAATTTTACTCTATTCGTCGCCCATATATCTTCCGAAAATCTATACATACACGCACACACATGTGACCACACACACATACACACATTTTTCCCTATGTTATTTGCGTATGTCTTCGATATTGCGTATTGCAGTTAATAAGTATATTTGTTAGGAACAATATTAACACGTCCAAACTATATCGTCCTATATACACGAATCAGCGGTCTAAAAAATAATTTTTAAAACATGATATCAGTACGCAACAATAGGTATAATATTTATATACTATTTATTTACATATAATATTTGAATTGTACCTGCATATAAAAGGTAGAATGTAACGGGATAAATCTTTTGTATATTTTGTATATTAGTATGCCGTAGACGAATTTAAATACATTCATGGAACTATATAATAGTAGTAAAACAGTTTTAATTAAAATGTTTGGCTATAAAATGATACGAAAATAATATATTAATATGTTTTAAGGTTCTCGCATTTCTTTTATGTACAAGAACCTAGCCATTTTTATGCACATTTAAAAAATAACAGTAATTAAAAATACTTTAGATTGCGTACAGAATATACGTTTAAGCGGGCGTAATGCATACAGTATATTTTATTATTGTTATGGCGTTTAGGTGGAACATATAATAATACATTAATCCTCGTTAAAAATTATACATAACCAATTTTATGATTGATTTTTTTGATTACATATACTAGAAATATATTATTTTTTGAATTTTTATACCTCCCGGTAAGCAATAAAATAATACTAATGAAATAACTTGTAAAGTATTTTTTTTTTTAATCAAAAATATGAATTTTTATGGATTAAATAGCAGACATTTCTTTAAAGTAAGTAGTCCATTTTATTTTTCATTGTGCACTATAATTTACTTAGGAAATCATCGCACTCTTCAAACATTAATTCCCATTTTCCCAGGAATGCAATATTAACACTAAAATTCCATAAAATAATATTTTTAATATTCTACTCGTCACTCGATAAACATAGTTACGGTGATTTAATATTTTCTTTTTTAATTTCAAAACATAATTCTATTTTATTTATTACGATGTATGGATACTAAAACTCAAAAACCAAACACTTATCGATTCGTAATCGAACATTGTGTATTCAAAAATATTTAATCACTTATGGACTGAAAGTTTTCTTTTTTTTTTTCATTTTTACTTCTTTTAATCGTATACCATATAATAGGTAATTGCACTGGCAAAAATACATTTCTCTTTCCATCTAATATATCATATATAGTATTTATATGATGAATATTAATATATTATAAATTTCTAACTGAACAGTATCTGTTGTGCTCGTAATCTCGTATAAAGTATGGATTATACGAACGGTGATGGAAATTACTCGCAGTAAGACGTTTATTAAGAGAGAAAGTTTAATTATGAATATATTTTGACGGATTGAGCTGCGTTTAGATAATATAAAGTGCCTACATTCAATTAAAAAGTAAATTAAAAATTATCAACCGGTGTAACATTTATTTGATTATATTTCTATATTGTATAACTTTTTAGTTTTAATGTATAAAAATGGTTTATTTTCGTCCCTCCATTTGCATAAAATATGCACAGAGTATAATATATACATATTATCATATTCTTGTTTATGGATGTATATTTCACCGTAATTTTCTGATAACCATCTACACGTTATGTATACCGACTTACAATTGTACATATTGTTCAACCGTGCGTGTATGTGTGTGTGCGTGTATGTGTGTGTGCGTGTGCGTGTGTGCGTGTGTGTGTGTGCATGTGTGTGTCACGTGGTTAAGACGTATTGTAATTCATTTAAAATTATTAACAAGACTTCTTAAATCTTCATCTCACAATGGCCGTACAGATATAATAATCATATGCTTTACGATTACAAAACCTCATAATTAATAGTAACAAATGTTATGCCATTAGAAACGTACAAACCACAGACTGGTACATATTGTATATATTGTGGCAGTTATTGTGTAAAATATACAATCCGTTTACCGCGAAGTCGGCTTTGATCCATTAGAAAATTTTGATTTGATCGAGTGCTCTGCAAACACGCGTCATCGTATCCGTGAAAAATAAGGAACTCATGCAGGTTTTTTGCGATCCATTGGAATATTTATTATTTCCCGATTTTTAATCTCCACCGATGAATCGTACGGCCGTGTACAACGTTGTTTGGTATTATAGGTACTATTAAATATAATATTATGTAACCTGGTGCGTTATGAGTAATCCGTCTATGGTGATCGAACACGATATTATATTAACCGGCTGTCGAGTTTTAAATTATCATATTATTATTCGTTTCAAATACGTAGGTCACATTATGGTATAATAAATAGTACACACGTTTTGAGTGTATAATATTATTAATAATTATCAAATATGTACTCAATCGCGAAATATGTTCTATCGAAACTGTTGATCATTATTTATTAGTTTATTACCTTATTTTTACACTATTTTCCTATCACATTAGGTATATATTATATCTACATAATTATTTTCTAACAATTTTTTCCTCATTCAAATCTTATCCACTCTAATGACACTCATCCGTATCTGAAATATACTGCTATAATTATTATTACTAATTGTATTCATATTGTGTTATTATGTTCACTAAATATCATCTTCAACTATATTACTTTGTGTTCCATTTTCGTATCTGATGTTGTTTATTGTCTTTTTCTTATTGTGTTTACTGTTTAAATTCAATATTTTAATTGTTAAGCTATCATAGCCTAATTAAAAGTTCTAAAATAAAAATGAAATAAACACTATTTTTCTCACGTGTTTCTTGTATCGTATGTACGAGTTAGTAAATGTGCGGTATAAATCCCACATTGACCAGTTTCCCCTCCCCCCTATAATATTGAACTGGGAAAAATACTAAAACCAGCGTTGCAACACGTTTGTCCGCTTGGATGAAATATTTAAACGAACATAAATTATTACATGAACGTATGATACGATGAGTACAAGATAACATAATATAATCGTATGTATTTAGAAAATTATGCGTTAAATTATAGAAAAGGTAGTTTAATCGAATTCCTTCAAATGCCGTTAACATAACTTTAATCACTCAGGACTTGGTATGTTTTTAATTACGGCACATGCTTACGCATATATATATATATATATATATATATATATATACATAAATATGCATGCTGCGTAAGTATATTATATGCGCGTTTTTCGACGGACAGGTAATCTAGGTTTTGTGAATTATTCAGAATTCGCCTCGAAATGTTGTTGAACGGTACAAACGAAATGGCACAATTTATATATTACGCAAGAACACGTATAAGAGACAAGTATTTTCGGTATCCCGCTTACGTGTTCCAATCTAAAACATAATATTTTCGTACGGAGAATCGATTCCGTTACTTCCTGCTCCCTTAATCACTTATTAAAAATAATAATAATGATAGAAATAAGATTTGTACTTGCGACGATTCAATCGTTAAGATTTGTAATTTTACAAAATTACGTTTTAAAATATATAAAGCATTACGTGTAGGGGTATAACGTGGAGACATTAAATTTCCTAATACCGCAGGTCTCTATATTATACAAACAACTTTTATGTTATTGTATCAAGTCTGTGCGGTGGGTTTATTTTTACATAATAGAGTGTTTGTGGACAATAATAATTATTATTGATATTAACATACCGTTTATAGAAGAGTCCCCTCACTCATTTTCGCATTACGAGTATATTGGTGATTTTCAACGTGCTATTCCGTCATTCAAATTCCCATTCTCCCAGCACATGTATGAATGATTTGCCTTATCCCTCGTCCTTTTCTCAACTATAATTTAATCTTATTTAGGCGTTACAAAATAAACTATAAATCTATAGGTACTGGTTTCTATTTTTTTTTTTTCTTTTTAGTTTTCGTTATATTTTACTACACCCATGAATTTATTTTACAATTCCAACATATTTTTTTTTCCTAAAAAAATAATTCAATACGTGTTTAATACACATAACGGATAATTCAATACTTCATACGTACAACAGGTGCGTTTACGTACTACATGCATAGTTTCAAAAACAAACAATGAAGTGCCGACTTCAAACGAAAATATTTTAAAAAACTCGTTCCGTGACAAGAATAACAACATATTATTTTATACCTCCTATAAGTATTTTCGAGATCGACGTACAAAGGTTATTAAAAAAGATTTAAATCTTATTTAAAAATATGTGTAGTATTATATACAAGAGTGCGAGCGTAAAATAATTTATAATAGTACCGTAAAACTTGTTTCATAATAAAAACCCAATTCAAACTTATAACCATAGAACGTGGCTGCCGTCAAAAAAAAAAAAAAAAAAAACAATAAAATTAGTATTAAATTTAATAATAAGCTCATGAAAATAGTATTATCATATAAATATATACATATATGTATTATCTAACGTCCTTAATATTTAATATAGTATATTTTATGTAGGGAAACGTGTTTTTTTTCATTATAACAAGTACGTAACTGCTATAGGTGTATATTATATAATATTATTATGTTATTACATATTTTGCATTCTACTTAAATGCGTTTAAAAGATGACTTAAAAAAAATCAAAAAAAAAAAATCCGTCAGCTAGGAGTTTTCAGCAAGAAGTGCGATCGTCGTTCGCGAGGCGTACAAAAACTACGACGAATGATGACTTGACGTCATCGCTCACAAATATCCAAACAAACGAACCAAACAATACCTGAAGCTATATACACGTACAACGTATAGTCACTACGTCGACCGTAATGTGTGTAAGTCGTACGACAAAATGGTGTGATTTTCCAGCGGCACACCATACGGATCGGAACATTATACATTGATTATACTTGATATTGATATAGAAGTCAATGAGACCAAAAAATAAAAATCTAGTGAAATCGAATTTTTCCGCTCCACACGTACATCTACGTGTACCTATTTTCAATGTGTGCAATGCGTGTCCTACGTGGTCGAATGCAATCGTCGCAGGTAGAGATGAGGTCGGTCGAAAACGACAAACGGTCTAGGTCAGCCATACTCAGTATTTTTTTTTTATTTGGGCCACATAAAATATTTTATAATATTATGCGGGTCGCAAGTTGAAATGAACGGAACGGAAATTAAAAAAAAAAAAATATAAATAAAAAAAAGTTTACATATTGGGTACCAATATGTAAATTTTTTATAAAAATATTAAACTAAACATTAATTTTAATGTAAATTTTGATAATGAGATAGTTTTTTCGCTATTTTTTGATATATCTGGTTTGTGGTTGTTGCTGCATACTACTCTTAACAAGTTGTCAAGATGTGATGATGTGAATCAGTAAGCCGTTTTTTGTACACATTTTTTGCGCGTTTCATATAATTAATTAGGTTGATGTGAACATTGTCAGAAAAAAATAAACACATTATTTTTTTTTTAATGTATTTGAAATTTATATTTTTTATCGATTCGATGAGTTCTGTTTGGGTCATGCATAAACCGTTGGAGGGCCACAGCTTGAGTACCGCTGGTCTAGATGTACCTTATTATATTCTGTCCCACCATCATCGCGACCAGTATACATATTATATTATAAGATATGTGTGTGTGTGTGTGTGTGTGTGTGTGTGTGTGTGTGCGCGCGCGCGTAGGTCCACTGTGCTTCGAGCACGAAACGGCCAGAGGAAGACTTGCGCCGCGGCATGAATAGTAATAATTTAAAATTACGGTTGCGGCCGCGGGAACCGATTAAATGCAATTATTATGCACGGGCTGATTAGATCGTCTACAGCTTTATTAAACCGTTTTTGCGTGGTCCTTGTCGATCAGTCGGTCACGTAAATTATTATTATGCTATCTACATTTTATACGCGTCAAGGCTGAATATCCTTTGTCTACCCCGTCTGGCTTCGCTCTAATCTATATGGGTTTTATCGAAGCCAAGGAAAAAACTCTTATCAGATGAATAAGTACACCGGCAATATCTCCTATACCATCCATAATAATATTATAATATATTCATTTCGAATAAAGTTTGTCCTTCATTTTTCTAATCAAAACTTTATTAAAGCTTCTCGTCGTTTGTTATTGATTCATATATATATATATATATATATATATATTTCTTCACTTTCTTGTAATTGTAAGTAAAATTAATTTTGTTTCAAAACTTTTCCGTGTACCTAAATTATTAATTGTTAAAAAAGAAATGATATCCGGAAACGCTGCGATAAAAACTATCATTTTAAAAGTGGCACCGAAGTTTCAACACGTTCCGATGCTAAAATGAAACTGAGAGCTAAAAAAGGGCTCCGACTGCATGTTAACAATTACGAGTATAACACCGCCGTGTATATACCAATATAATATAATATGAAGTAAACGCGGATAAATGTTTCCACTACGTTTTACTCATATAAGTATATGCTATTGAGGTCTATAGTTTCATCATTTTGTTTTTATTTTCGACACACATACGTTATAAGTATATAGGACGTTATTGTATATCCGCTTGGAAAGTAATATTAGTATGTAATATTAGTGCCCACAACTTTTTACGAGAGCACGAGTATAACCAACAATTTGTATCGGTAAAACCACACATTGCTGTACACGCCGCTACGCCACTAGTGGTACGGATATATATTTTATAAATATATATATATATATGAACATCGTAGAATTTACAATTTTAGATTTTGAACGGAGTGATGAATGTATTGATTTCATAATGATGTAAGTTTTTTTTTGTGCTTAATTTTTCTAAGTATTTTTTATTTTTTTTTTTTTGAAAAATTGTTAAAAAAAAATTGGCTGTTCAAAAAAAAAATCTTAAAAATTTAATACAAGGTTTATAATAAGTTATACTTATCGCAATTAAAAATAAATCAAAACTCGTTTAGATTTTTTTTTTAAATTTTTTTTAAAAGCTCGTTAAGTTCAAATTTTTGTGAAGTATATCAAAATTACGATAATTTGCAAATTATTTTGTAGTTGAAAATTCTTAATGTTTTTGGTATTTATACTTAAAGTTCAAAATTTTAACACAAGGTTATCCATAAAATTCGCTTCAAATATTGACATAATATTACAATTTCAATATAACATTATGTATTATATAAACCTATTCTATACTAATAAACTATCATTACATTCAAATTTAACACGTCCATTATAATGACCTTTCCTATGAACGAGATCCACTCCATTCCTTATAGTGTATAGCAGAGCGAGGCCCCTTTTTTTTTTTTTTATTTCCACGCCTCGAAAGTTGAACATAAATATTAGTCATATTATTAGGTATAATGTTGTTCGTTTATATCGCCTATAGTCGGGTATTAATTTTATAGTATATACACACACGTGTACGAAATAATACTTATTGATATCGGTTTGATATAAAATTGTAGTACCATGATTGGGAGCTGTGCAACCGGGTGTCGAAGACTAAAATATTTTCACGAAATCAACTTTGGTAGGTCATAAGCAGCGTACAAAAGCTGAAATCGCACACTCCAAGATCTTTAAAAAAATAAAAATAAAAAACAAGAATAGTGAAAATTTGTATTACGTATTATGCGTGTAAACTACGAAAAATCATTTGATTTTAGTGTTTGTTGTAATACAATTTGGGTACGTTAAAACCTGCAGGTTAGATTATAATAATGCAAAAGATATTCGGCACTTGGGTGTAGAGAATTTAAATGTTTAGTATTCAATTCCCGTTAAATTAAAAATAGTTTTATTGTTTAACGGCGATTCTTAAGGAAAAAAAAATTAATAAATAAAAATTTTTTGTTATTATATACCAGTGCACACGCAATATAAAACTCAAATCTCTTTATACTGCGCGCAACATAGTTTTTACATTTAGGTTTTAGGTACAAACGATTTTTATTACGTTTACAATGTAATCGGCAACGGTCTACCTCAACCAACGTTTTTTTACGCGTGTTTATTTTATATGTTTATAATAATATTATAACCGAAGCGCAAGATTTAACTCCTAGATATTGTTGTAACTCCAAGGCGCATAGGTACGCTCTGCGAAGATTATACACGTGTTATTTGCGCAAAACTCGCATTCTTTTCTTTAATAATACATTAAAGTTTGACGTGGATTTTTTATTTTCACCCACTCCGTTCACATCGATACGCTTTTAAACAACAGCAAAACGTACTACTACTACTACTACTACTACTACTACTACTACTACTACTGCAGCTATGACATGCGCGCCCGTCGTCAGTGTTGTCGAGAAGAATGAATACCATTTCTCCTCCTCCCCCTTCCCCGGCACCACTCGTTTCCCGTATAATGATTACGAATGTTTATTTGCCGAACATGACCAAGCATCTTTACCATCGTTTTTCAAACGTCACAATAAATCACCGACCGACCGACTTGGTTGCTATAAACTATATATATATATATATATACGAGCAATCGGCTGCTCCGATCCGTGCACAAGTTGAATCGCGCAATTCGCAACGGAATTAAAATCCCGCGACAGGCAGGCGGAATTGATTCTTCACTGCCGGTGGATTACGTTACGAGTATATATAGACGACCGACGAGACGGTAAGGAAAAATTACGATAAAATCGTAATATCAACGGGTCGGCGCGGGTGTGTTTTATCGTATATTATATTATAATATTCTACAAACACCGGCACTTGGAAATGTTGGCTCGACACATACACTTAGATCAGATATCCCACGTTTACATTTCTCCGGAAGGGCCCGCCGAAAAATATGTACTCATCCCATCAAATGACGAAATCGTACTAGTAAAATATAGTGCAATCAACGCTATAATAATAATTCGCCAGTTTCAGGTTCATACATTTGTTCATTTGTTTAAACGGACGAAAAACAACTATTATAGTTTATAAATCATGAGTATTATCACACCAATAGACGATATAATAACGTAATTCGCTCGAATATACCTGGGTAAAACAAAAACGATGATCGTGATATTTATTGTTTTTGAAATATTTATATTGCATTACCCATAATAACACATATTATTTATTTATTTAAATTATTAAACGGGCAAACAACCCAATTACATAGTATGTAGAAAAATAGTATACAGTGATACAGATATAATAGTCGTTGATTACATAAATAGCTTATAAAAATATGGAAAAAATCAGAATATTAAACAAGAAGTAAAAAATAAAAATAAAAATAAGAATTAAACTAAATAGAACGTTATAAAGTTGCAAGGATTAACTTCATGTAAGATGTAAAGTCTAATATTAACATAAATTATCACCTAAAGTATGATAGCTTAAATATCGCTTAAAGTTATACTATAATGAGTGGAAATAAAATAAATCTAGTATGTTTATTTATTGGTTAGTTACATAATACGGTAGACCGGACTATTCATCGCATAGTTAGTTCATTGACTGGAGTTATTTAATGTAACATGAGATCTGGGGAAACGTTGCGGGACTATAAAGGACGAACGGTTAAGTAATTCAGAACAATCGGTTATGAACAACATTATTCAAATAATACAAATCAAATTTTATTCTACGTAATATTCAAGAGAATCGAGAAATATCCAATATGGGAGAGTAAGAGGAGTGGGTAACACGGGAAATATTACAACGGAAACAAAGAAAACTTAAAATGTGTGTTTTGCACAATTATTATACAAATATGACCCAATAACAAATTCGTGAGCTATACGAATGATTAGTTACTATTGTTTTCTCGGTCAAACTATTTCGTTAGGTACCTGTTTTTATTTTTACCGTCTATTTTTCGTTCTTTTGACTTTTGCTTTTTTCGAATAAACTCAAACAAAAGCATCAATGACCTGTTCATAGTGACATTAGTTATGTTCACCGATTATGAACCTACTGGACTTACCGAAAAATGAAAGTAAAGTAAAACAACCATACGTTTCGGGATCGTATGTAAAGGGAAAGTTTAGAATAATTTTCACCTCGAATTAAAGTAACTATGTAAGATATATACATAAACAACCGCAGAACCGTCAGAATCACGATGAGAGTTGTTGTGTCTCAAGTTTTTACAATTTTCTCGTTCCATAAAAGTAACCGATGTGAGCGATTGCTCGGGTTTTAATAACACCTAAAAGTTTCGGTCGGAAAAATGTTCTGCGAATCATTTATATATATATATATATGTGAATATATACGTATTTACACCGCAAGTTGAATATATAACTTGTACATTATTTAAGGAGCAGCGAGGCACTTCACATCCGACGTCGATGATAAATCACCGGGTATGTATAGATTTCCGTTGCCCTCCGCACTTGTCTGTTCGAGGCAGTCGTCGATAATGTACACTTGATGAATAAAAATGTGAATAATTAAACGTTCGTCCAACAACAATAATATTACGATTATGTGAAAAATTATAATGAGCGTACGCGCGTACATCCTCCATATATTACAGTGGACCGCAGTAAGACATATATATATATTGTCCAACGTTCGATAGTGCTTCAGCGTTTGAATTGTTTATGGTTTTGAGAACTTTATACGTGTATACTCGTAAGTTTCATTTCTATCGCCGAGTAACGGCCGAATAATAGCCTGGTACCGGTAATGTTTTCATAAATGTTTAAACTGGTAATTAACTGATTAATTAAACACAACAAGTCTGCGTTGAAACGCAATCCTCGTGGTTTCATTTTTATTTCTTTTTTTCTAAAATCATACTGACCGAATTTCATTCACAACAGCTAGGACAATCAATTAACTCGTGAAAAATGAGGGTTTTCTTCTGAATGTTACGATAGGGGTAGGGGTGAAACCCTAAAAGTCACCCCGACCACGCGTTCTGTATGTGTTTGCGCGTGTACAGTTTGTCCTTATTGCGAAACAAATAATCCAGCGGGACGGAATTGGAGAAGGGGAGTAGGACGTACGTCGTATCATTATAAGCGTATAGAGGAGACCCACACCTTTAGAACTAGTTGATACATACATAATTCATAAGGGTGAGTTTAACCGTCTATGTAAGAAGGTGAAGAAAATAAAGGACTATAATGTAGCCGAGGGTGTGCGCAACGGTCCGTCGGTCGCCAATGTCCTGCGGGACAAATGCGAGGGGTGACACCTTTCACACGAGTGACCCTATGACGATTACTGGTCAACTCGGCGGAGAAGTTAAATATTTATCAGAATTGTTTATCGCGCGACGAGTGTATATATGTATACATATAGTATATAGGTACGAATTAATAAATACATTTTCCCGAGGAAACTCAATTTATTTTATTGTGATTTATTATAGTTTTTACTACCGCGTGACCTGAAAATTTGTTTTCGTCGCCAAAATTACGTACCACGCGATCGCACGCGCGATGTACTGAACCGTAATGATATTATAAAATATCGTCAACTATAAATATTGAACAAATGACGGGAAACTTGTTTCAAGCGGGTACCACTATAATATAATACAATAAAATATGTGTACAAGGTATTATTTTTACTTTGCTGAAAAAATAAATAATTAAAAAAATAATTATAATGAACGGTAAAACGTATAATTTTGATTACATTTGTAGTTGTGCGAAGTTAACACTGTACCTACCCATACAACAGTTTTGCAGTCTCAACGTTGACGAAATGTGTACATAGCGTGTTGATACCGCGTACAGAAACGCGTTTGTAATTTTTTTTTCTCCACACAAGTATATAATATAATACCTCGGCGAATGTTGTATACTATGCCATTGAATTTGCATCGCGGCACAGTCGACTGACCACGTGATCATTCGGGTGGTTTATAATTTTGTTTATTCATCGGCACAACAAACTCACACACTGCAAACGTAGTGATTAATCGTTAACACGAATTACGAGGTTTTAAATATATTGCGATTTCGAGCACATCGTAAACATATTGACTATTCGTATAACGAAAACAAACTAATCTACGATAATAATTTACACCGAACACACTACGAATGCCGATAAAAGTTTTCACGATTTTTACGGGATCATTGCACACACCCTCGTCCTTACTTTGGGCAAGAAACGAAACGAAATATTACTTGAATAGTGTCTTATTCGTTTTGTATATATATTATACATGTATATTTATATATTTATGTGAATAAGTACTAATCAATGCCGCGATTTGTCCGACTCGAAACTATACGATTATCACGAAATGAACATCGGATAACAATATATTATTGGAAAACGTATCGTAAATGTTTTGACGATTATTCATTGGTGATAATATGTATATGTATTTCATATAATACAATTTGTATTTTATTCTTTTTTCATCCTCATATCACAATAATTAATTAATTTTGTCCATCATTGTTCATCGTTCATCGTACGTAACATAGAATACGACGCGGCGTTCTCGGGTGAACTTTTCTTCTCCTTCCCCGGAGGCCGTGATTTTGTCTGTGATAATAATTTAGTAGCGGCAATCATTGTCATGGCTGTACGAGACAACTGCAGCGGACTGCAAAGGTATGCACGAGCGCACAACAGCTATACTGTTAATAATAATACGCGACGATGTACGGAATTTCATTTAAAAATGATTTCACGACGTACAAACCAATGTTCAAAAACGGAAGTCCGCGATAACGTTCTAAGTAAAACTATCAATAGCATATTATAACAGCAGTCAAAACAGGACGGGATGGTGAACAGAAAACAAAAAACGACACGTTTTACTCGCTTCAGTGTCTGAATTTCCATACTAAGTTTTGCTAAGTTTTGAATATATTTTTGCAGCTTCTTACTATATTATACTCTGTAAATTTATTGAAATGTACCATAGAAATGCGATGCATCCCTTTTGTTTTTTTTTTTTTGTATTTAATATGTAAGCCGACTCAACTTGTTTATGGTATGTGACTTTCGATCCCGCTACAAATAATATACTTTATTTCACACTTAAGATTTTCACGTAGATAATAATCCGAATTTTACTTTTTGTACTACTCAAAGTGTCATATATTAAGTTCAAAAATAAATGCGATAAATATTTCAAGTAAAAACTATACAGTGAACTAATACGTGGGTTTACGCATTTACCTAAATCAAATAAATATATTTATATTATATTTATGAGAATATTTATTTCGTATTATTACAAAAAGACGTAAAGTTCCAAAAAATGACGATAGTAATTTTTTCCCCTACATAGGTCTTTACAAAAAAAAAAAAAAACTGTGTCCGATCGAATTCGAGTTATAACCAAGTGTATTAACCATGGTTCATATCTTTTAGATATCATTGACGTAAATTACGACGTAGTTCCACGTGTGTGCTCTGTACGCGCATTCGAATAGATGTATAGTTGCGTGTGCACAAAGACGATTTAAATACGTCCGATTATTTAATAATTATAATTAGACAATTATACTGCAGGCTCGTCGGGTTACGTTAAATTCGCGACGCGTGAACGCACAATAATATCTATAATTAATATAGTGCTATTGTATATATTATATATACCACCTCCGTTCACCCTATCATTTCACCGTCATAATATGTTACCGGTAGACAAGCGAATAATTTAATTTTTCATAATTTTTTTCGGCTACACAACATTTTAATAATAATGTTATTACAGTCAAATATAATGCACGCGTACAAGGGTCTGCACGTGGAAAATCGAAAAACTTTTTTCATCGGTATATATCATATTATAGGTAGGTACTGACTGATTGATTAATTCGAAAATATTTTTCATTATCAAATAAGCCGAAGTTAATTTTATATTAACGTGTAAAAAAAAGCACTAGATGTGTGTAATCCATTTGACGTTGACAGTTTATTAACTTTGCGTCAGAATGGGCCAACAGTGCGCGATGATGATGGCGCGCGGTGTGTTGAGTGATACTCGCCCGCGTACGGTGCACGTTTAAAAGCATCAAGTTAGTCGTAAGATCGATTCGGATAATAGAATAAAACGAATTTGAATCATTTTGAGAATTTATTATAATTCACTTAGACGCGCACATTACGACGCGGTGTATTAAGTATTAATATGATTTGTGTTTCCGTACGCGGTCGTGAAAAATTAATTTTTTTAACACATGGGTTAGTATTATAAAACTATAATATTATATAATATAATATTGCTGAAATACTGACGAATCGACATTACGAGAAAACATTTTTCCATGTGTAGTGCTCGAATTTTGAGAAGGAGAGGGAGTGAATACCACGACTATTTTTCTGTGACCTTCCATTTTACTCGCATGGCATCGTTTTTTATAGCTTGAAAAATGCAGGGTACGCAATTTTCCGATTTTTCTGATTCGAGCACTGCGGTTCTATATACATATATATGTGTGTTTAGTTCAATCTGTCTGCGATTTTTCTCCTCCCTTATGGATCGATCTCGTCCACTTGAAATCCCGCTGCAACCAATTATTATGATACAGGTACCTATATCGCTAACGATTATCATTAGTTATTATTACGTTATAATGTTTATTATTACATGGTGATTTTAATCTCGACTCAACAACTAGGTATACATATAAAGGGGTACACGACGTGGGACTTGGATGTGTTTGCACGTCGGACCGACGGGACACGGACAATGTTTCTCGTGGGAAATCCGCCTCGAACGCCATGACGATGGCGATTATTATACATACACATATATATACAGGTATGTGCCTATTATGCTGCTGTTGTTATCGACTTGCCGTGGTCAAAACAATATAAACATTAACGTCCATTGCACCTCACGTATTTATATCCGTCGCGTAATTCGGTGTTTTCGTATATAATGTATACACATTTTATCTATAGGTAGGAGTAATAATACAGTTTCGTCGTACACACGGCCGACAAATTGTATAAATAATAATTAATACTATAAGTATTGGCATTTTTCATTTGTTATACAGTGGATTCCGCCAAATGTGGGCATCCGCATAATAAGGGAAAAATGGCCTGATCCCAACACAAATATATATTGATAAGGTTAAAAAAATACCTCATATCTCGATTCGGGCAATTTTTATTTTATTAAACACTTAAGATACGCTATTAATAAAAATTACTAATACAATCGAATTTTGTCATATTTATGAGACTGATCAGTTTATGAAAAATAATAAAATACGTCATTACCGTTTAAACCTTTCATAATGGGAATTTGTTAGCTTAGCTAAGTGTTCTTCACATCATCTAACGCGACAAAGTTCGCATTTCAGTTGTAACGTGATTTTTAACGTGACACTAAGTTTTGAAAATAACTCTCCCTCAAAGAAAAAATCGCTATTTTTGACTAAGTGAAACATTTTTTCCAGGTAGCTCATAAATTAAAATAGCCAAAAAATAATGCGTTCCAAAAACGTGTCAAAATAAAAACTTTTTTTGGTATCATAAATGTTTGTTTTTTGAACCAATTTCGGTTTATATGGGCAATCGCTTAATATGGACAAACAGGGCTGATCCAAACGCGGAATTCACTGTATTAATATTGGTTCAAATACGCAATGTAATATTGTTACAACTGATAGCGCCTGACCAGGTATAGGTGTCGCTATAATTGTTTGGTTTCAGATTGTTATTTTAATAATATAAAACAGGGTTTCAGCAATTGAAACAATATTAGTTGCGTGAAAGTTTTTCATTTCATTTAATAACTTCCACATTTTTTAATAAAATCAAATTCTCCATTTTACCGCCAAAATACCTATTTATTTTTTCGCTTATATAGATCATCGCTTATAGTGTATTCAATTCGTAACAATATTTGAATGTAGTATTTGGTTTTCGATTTTATGTTACTTAATTAAAACATAGGAATTAAAAATAACGTCGTTCACAGTTAATAATATTCAGGTATATATCGTTTATATACTGGCTACACAATTTTGTAAGTCAATGGCAATTAAAAAAAAATATTGTAATTTGTTTTTATACAAAATTATTGAAAAAACGATGTAGCGACAAAACGGTCAGTACAACAATAAATTGTGATCCCGCAGCGATAGTCCATGTACTATAGTCACGTGAAAAACAGCAATCATTCATGGTCCGTCAAATATATTGAACAAAACGTCATAGTTTTTTTACAGATGGTCACTCCATTCGACGACTTTATGTGTAACGGTTCTTTTATGTACGTACAATTATAGTGAACGAGTGTTTAGACCGAAAAATTAATTGCATATAATACGTTTTACACGATACGATAACGCGTTTAGTTTAACTTGTAATAATAGTATGTTAAGATAGGTCTTATGGATTGTTGCAATTACCTTACATCCTGTATTGTTTAATTCACTGATCCTCGTTGGAAATACCAAACGTTCCAAACTTTTCAAACGCGCTGCATAAAATTTAACACCCAAGTAAAAAAACGTCTACCTATATCGTTTGCATCTGATACGCTCGTTTCAACCTCATTTTTCGATGAATAAAAATTAATAAGATTAATACTGAAGTGATCGCGGGTAAATCATTATTTTTAACACACAAATAAATGTATATTTTACTGTGGTAGGACTTTATCTTTTAAGAAAACATTATTGTAGTGTATTTTCGGAGGAACGGGCTTAAAAGTATTGCATTGCAAAAAACAAACAAGATATTTTTCTGAAAGCTTTTTTTCATTTCTTTCTTTTTTTTTTTTTTTTTGATATACAAAAACACTTGTAGTTATTCAAAATAAAAACACAATCAAAGTATAGCTTATAAAATTAAAAAACATTTATGTCTTCAATTCATCTCTAGAATATAATTATACTTATGCATTTAATAATAAACGAGTTTATCGCCTCATTTCCGTACCGAAAACTAGGAAATATGATAAATATCTATTTCAGTATATATTATTAACCTTTTATATTAATTATAATTAATACAAACTAAATTTAATGGATTTCGGTACATTAAATATCCTGACAATATAGTGATTCAGAATATAATAATTAATAATTTGTATAGTCGTATTTTTTTCTGTAAAATAAAAGAAAATCCAGAATTGTCTGTCAGTAACTTTCTTATTTACGATATTTATTCGAATATCGATTATTGACCAATGTACATTTAGCAAACCGTATTAATTTGATTTAAGTCCAGAAAAATTATATTCTATAACTATTGATAATCAAAATATGTTCTATATTCTTAATCGTTTTATGGCCCATCAAAAATTCGTAGTGTAATTTATTTCTTATTTTTCTCGTTTTATGAATATACGCCCAAAGCGACTAAATGTATAAAACATTTTCTTTTTATTTTGTTTACAGGAATATTTATTATTTACCTCTTATGTTCTAAAGAAAATAAAAAAAGCAAACATTTTCAGAATACTCGAGAGTATCAAGAATCTATCTGGATTGTTTTGGAAAAGTATTTGTCGACATTATAAGAATTTTATGAAAATAAGTCAGCGGCAACTAGGGAACACTTTAATAAAATATCAGAAACCAAATAAAACGTTGTACATAGAGAGTATATGTATAGTAACACGCCGAGCATAAATGTTGCATTTTATAAAAATAGCTACGTACTCACATCACAGCCCACAAAAGTAACAATATTTTCTTTTCAACTTGTGTACGAAGTGATTTTTTATTTTTTTTTTTTTTTTGTGTTATTATTTCTTTTCAATTCAATCGTACATCGCATTCTTTACTAAAATAAAGTAATTTCCCATTCCCCATTGTTTTTTGACGCAATATAATTTATTAAATAATCCTATACAATTAAAGTTTTAAATTTCCCTGTCCAATTGTGAACATCATTACACAGTTATTACTATTAATTATAATGATTTAAGGTCCAGTATTCGGAGGTATACGTGAAAAAAAGATTATCTATAGTACTTTTCATTTATTTTCAGTCGACTTTCTCTGTTCACCAAATCAAAACGTTAATTATAATGTTCATTAAAACGACAAAACCATATTTGTGTCAAATCTAGTTCACCGAAAATATTAACCCTACTTTTTTTTTTTCTAAATTAATACTCACAAAATATACGATATTTGTTTATATCATGACATTTTATTAATACGCTTTTAATAGTGATAAACTATACGAGCTTTTGTGTGGTCTGATATTAATCACAATTTGCTTTTGTAAAAACGAAAGTCTATAATTCATTCGTTTTGCACCGACTTTTAATTAAAACGTACAAAATATTTACCGTTAGTAAGAATTTGCGTGAGAATACATCATTTTTGGTGCTTAATTTCCATGTTAAATATAAAATGGCACATGGTCAAATGCGTTGTCAAGCCTTAAACACGAACAACTTCACCATCATACACGTTCCGGTAAAAGAATACAAATTTTTTTTTTTCTTTTTACCATTTATTCCATTATCCAACGAAAACATAATATTTATATATACGATGTTGTCCTGGTATAAAAAAGGTAATGTATAATTTTCTTACTTTTGCTGCCGTCCACGCTCCTACTATATTAATAAGATTACGTATTTTCTCGGAAACCTTATATAACATTGCAAACCATGTGTAATTGGAAGAACTCTGCTCGTGTACACAAAACAAACACACACTATTGATTAAAAAGTCGAATTAGTTTCTTTTGCAAACATTTTTATACGTACACATAGGTATACCATATACACTCGCAACGGGTACCTACTTACTAACCGTATTACAGTATCGTATCGGAAAAAGTTTACCGTTGTTGTTTCCCCCTCGCCAGCGCCCATCTGCCCGAAATTGTTTGATTCAGACATCGACGTGCCCCGTTGTTCCGCGGGCGTGTCCTCGTCGCCGTCGTCGTCGTCGTCGTCCGAGCCCTAAAACCAATCACCTGTTCGATGTGTCCGGATCTCGCGTAGCACATGAGATCACCGAACGCATTACCTAATAATGCCATTGATATCCGTGCGAGGAAAACAACGCGTGTACCGGTGATTGGCCACGATCGCAATTATTAACCGTATTGGATTTTGTGAAAATAGTAAACTGCGACAGCGGCGCCCAGCAAAGATAAAAACTAAAGCTGATCAGATGCGGTTTGAACATGCAAAATTATAGATTCAGTTTTCTTTTATATATAATAAAAATATAATACAACAATACGTTTTAATATATTAAAAACGGACTGAATATTCTCCAATCTCCAAAATATGCTGTAATATTCGAAATACATTTTTTTTCTACAAACACTGTAATGAATGAATTGTCTATATTTTTTATTTTCGTTGCGCTGTATAAAACCAATAAGTATAATCAGTAAAAACCTAAAAATCCGCTTTTTAACTATAAGTAAATAATTATATATTATAGCACTAATACGTAATGATTAGACCAAACTGATTTTTTTTTCTGATAAAATATCAAATTTGCGCAGTGTGGTGGGTGAGCAAGTGGAATATATTAGACATGTCATGGTCAAATAAATTATCAAACCACCATTGAAGCTTATAGTAATACCGCATATTATATTATAAATAGATTGAATAGCACGTTCAATGCTTAGTTTTGAGTTTTTGACCGGTTACGCCCAGAACACCCGAAATCGTTTTTATTTTTACTTTTTCCGAACCATTGTATTTGTAAAATCTGATGAAAAAAAATAAATACATATTTATTAAATAAACGAGTGAATTTCATACTGATACAAGAATACGCAATAGACATGAAGAGCTTGTGAAGGAAGCAAATGATGATATTTACGGTACATCAGAAATATGAATACTTAGATATAAATGAAAACGTTAACATTACGGGTTTCCTGATAAATTATCAAATCAATATACGAGTATTCTATGTAAGAGTAAACTATAATTCAGCAATGTAATAAATATTAAACCTATGCGTTCCTATGTAAATATAATCTAAATATGTAATTAATAGTTTATGAATAACGATGTAAATACTTTTTCTGATGAACGTATAAATATTATATAATAACTAAAATAAAAGATAATTATTTTTTTTTCCGGGGGAGAGGGTTTTTAGTAGAGGTCTCTATTTCACGAGTAGTTAAATTCATAAATACAGGTGAAACTAAAATTTACGTTTGCAATCACGTGAATTCGTGAATTTAATTGTACACGAGTCCGTGAATTTTGTTATTAAATCACACGTCTATCATCACATATGAAATTTTATTTTCAATACTAAATGTATCTTCCAATGGTTTCCTAGTGCGGCTAGTTCCTATAACAGCGATGATTAGTGATCAATTATTTATTATGAAATACGAACAGAATATCCACGGAAAACTAGTATTATAGAATGCGGTTTGTTCCACAAATGTTTATTATGAGATTTATTTACATTTTACATATATTTAAAAATAACTGAAAAAATATTCAATTTGGATAATGAAAATATACAGGAAATATTATGTTTTAAGCACACGCAAAGTAAATATCCTTGATTTACTGATTAATTACACGTGAATTCACAGATTTTTTAATTTTCAGTACGCGTGAACAAAAAACACGTGATCACGTGAATCAAAATTAACGTTCAAATTCGAGATCTCTATGTAGCTGTATAGTTTTATCTTAGAGCGGTATACATGACGCGAAAAAAGTTAAAAACCATATCTATTATACAATATTATAGGGGATAAATGGTTCTCGTCCAAACGCTCGAGTGTACCACAATGTACAAGGAATCCACAAAATAAAGATATAATAGTCGCCAGCATACCGGACTGTATCGCCAATTAGATTA
This sequence comes from Chaitophorus viminalis, assembly GCA_025469195.1. Lineage (NCBI taxonomy): Eukaryota > Metazoa > Arthropoda > Insecta > Hemiptera > Aphididae > Chaitophorus > Chaitophorus viminalis. The sequence continues at coordinate 100,392 of JAIPRK010000675.1, forward strand.
CATCATATAGATGGGTTGGCTTTGGTACCAGTAGATAAAGAAATAATAAACGAATCCTACCACATAATGCGAATTGATTGCTATCGCAGATAACCGAGGATTTACTTTTGTACCTGTATAAACGAGAAAATTGTTCATCGACAATAATAATTGATCGACAATTACATCACCACCGACAAAGTTCGTGAATTAGTATTTTAAGTCCGGTTCACGTAGTCCACGGCAATACACACCATTTGTACGATTAAACGACGACGGTGCAGTAGGAAACTTTCAGTTCGAAATCGATTAATATTTTTGTCGCTCGCATTTCCGGAACTTTGTGCGATTCTCCGAGTCGGTGTTCCGTTTTGACGCTGGCAGGGCGTGTAACATAGTACAACCAACTTCTTCTTTTGCTCCTCGCACTAATAATATTATGCGGTAAACAATCCAAAAACCATTTTGGACTCCAACAAATCTAAACTGTACAATCTGTTCTAAGTGCAACCGGTCAAACCATTACACAACTACATCGACTGCGACATATTATTATGCATGTACAAGATATTATGATGTGTGTGTGAGTGAGTGTGTGTAAGACTCTGTAAGCGAATAAACCTACGTATTGGACAAACCGCATCCGAGAGGCAAACACAAACACTCCGTAACTTTCTTCTGGATACTTATATTGTGCGTTCAATTGTTATTTTTTCAAACCGCCGATAAACTTTAACAACTTCGTTTCTATAATATTAAGTATTGATTGGACCGAAGCGTTCCTCGTAAATTCGTAATATCGATATCGAGCCCCGAAAAATATATCTTTAAGCGCATTTTGCACTGGAAATGTCCCGGGATTCACCACCGATCTAATTGTTTAAACAAGACCACCATTACCTACTCCAAACCGAAAAATCGACAAACAGTCCGTACAAAAAATTAAGCAAAAAATAAATATAAAAACATATCTCAACTATACGTTGCCTGTACTTATTAATGACGTGCGTGAATTACGTACAACCCACTATCATATACATACACTTTTTGCATAATTTTATAATTTTGAAGTTGGTACACAAACATTTTTTTATTAATTTTTTAATATTATTAAGAACATGTGCAATCTGTAAAATCAGGCAAAATAAGCATATTTGAGGAAATGATATCGGTCATGAACACCTTGATTTAAGAAGCCATCCGTTAGTGACACTTTAGCTGTTGGTAAATTTAAATGAAGGTGTTATGAATAAAAAAAATGAAAATAAGAAAAAGGAAAAGAGAGAGAACAAAAAAACAAAAAAGTTACAAGGTCACGACAACAAGTTCTTTTCAGCTTACGACGGTGATTTCTAGGAAGGGTTGGGATAGATACATATTTTATAAGTGGAATGAAGTGGTTTGAAAGTTTGAGGGAAAATCTATTGTAGAAGGTTTTGGCTTCTTCGCTAATTGTTTTTATACAGAAGTCGTTATGAAGTAAATTATTTGAAACAAAAAAGGAGCATTTGTGATTTTATGAACTGGTACACAAACATATAACATTAAAATTCAAAAATCTTTCTAACTCAGAAATTTGAATTAGTTTTATTATTATTATTATTATTATTATTATTATTATTATTATTATTATTATTTATTTTTATTGTCAACGTAATATTTGTATAGTACATATTAATTTCTAGTGTGTAAATGTATACAATTGTTAAACATATTTATAAAGACCCTTAGGTCGTTTAAATAATATATTCTCAGGCCATACAAAAAAAAAACCTAATCTTAAGGTTTTTCTTTAGTCACTTATAGTATAAATATTCCGAAACCCAGCTATCTTGACACCATCAATTGAACAATTAAATAATGATCAATTTTTATTTGCTCGTCGAATAGAACAAACCAAATCTGCCCGAATCAATTTTCGTTATGCATAATTTCAAGAAAAAATAGTTTGACTGCATTTCTAATAATTAAGAAATATCAACTAATAAAGTTTGTAAAATATCGCTTTCACATCCTTACCGGCTAAACAACGTGTCCAATTACCCCGGATATGCTGTGCAGAGAATATACGATAGGCGCGCAGATTGATGTTTTCCGGAACTATACATCTATTAACTACGTGATTCAGTTGTTGTGTTCGACGAAAAGTCTGAACCTAATAGTTACGTCCAATTAGGAAAACTAAAATAACTTAAACATCGTCTTCAAAACCCAAACGAAACATCTATTTTGTGCGGCACGATATTGTATTTTATAAATATCATAAAAAGGTCGTGGCCGTCCGGGTAACGTACGGGTATACTTTGTGGTGAGAATATTTTTTGTTTAAAGTCACTGTGGTTTTTATTGGGAAAATATATAACCTGTATTATATGAATATATTATTGTATAAAACGGTTTTTCGAGAATACTATTATGTTAGCATTACAGTTGGGTTCTATCTGAAGTGTATATACGTATACATCGTATTAATGTAAAAATTATTTCAAACCGGCTAATAAAAGTCTAAAATGTATAAACCAATTCCATACCTACCACCCACCTTATCCTTCTCGGGCGGTCACGCGTTTAAATATATTTAAATATAATCACATATATGTGCGTAAATAATATTGAGTTGGGTGTAGAATATTATGCAAGTAATAGCAGCATCTTTTGGAAGTATACGTAGTACACAGTTGTGTAAATATATATATATATAACCGAAAATATAAATTTTCTATACATTACTATAACGTACTATTATCAATTCCCCGATCTCGCTTACGATATTTACCAAATTTCCCCGTGCTCCTGTTTTGAATAAAATATTAAGTATGACAAGTATTGTAATATAGCTGTGCAGTGGTGTATTTTCAACATTTTCTTGAGAGGGTCCTGAAAAATTAAATATATTTCTGACACATATCATGTGTCAAATACTCAATTGTAATCATGGAGACATGGAATAAAATTCGTATAATATACAGCCATTGTCATTCAATCATTATTGTTATTATGATAAAATCGAAAAACAACTAAATATATGTAATATGTGTATATTATATAAGATTACATCGATGCTTGGAGAGGGGGTCCAGACACCATGGACTCCTCCCCCCCCACCCGTAAATCCACCACTGTTGCTATGTAACGTTCACGATCCATCCATATAATCAATTATCATACCTATTACAATAACGGTCGAATGATAACATAATATATTTTACAATTGCGGCCACGGGTGTGAAAAACGTATTTCAACCCTGTGTAAGGCAAATTTCACGAATTGTCGACACGTATGCAGTTTAGGGGAAACGTTTCAAGGTGGCAGTTATTTCTCGACGAAATACAGATGCATTTCAATAAACCGTCTGTGATTAACAAGACAATAACAAGGGTCAAGTGCTAGTGATATTGCACATAGCGATAAAAAGCGGTAAACACTTTTTACATTGAAAACCCGCGAGTGTAGGTACTTCGGGCATTAATAATAATTTAATCGTGGGCGTAACAGCCGTACATGTTTATTTTTTTTTTTCTAAGAAATCACGTGTTGAGAGAAACATGATTTTTGTTCTTATCTATTTTTCATAACATTTAATTTATTTATTTATTTATTTAAAATAGATTAATGACAGTCGGCTTTTATACAAAGTTAAGAATAGAAAATTCTAACAGTAACCAAATAATAATATAGTACGTGATTTTGATTAAGTACAATTATAGTGTTAGAATATTATTATTAATTAACGGCCGATTTCGAAGGCTCAATCGTTTAGCGTGTGGATCTATTTTGTCCATTGAAATTCAAGTATCCCAAAATTTTGAAAATATTGCGTCTTTCCAATTTATTCGAATAATTATGGATTATGAGACGTATTTACTTATTATATGAAATGAAACATAATACGGCCTAATAATAATGGATACATAATAATAAATAAATATATCTTCTAAGTTCTAATACATACGGCATTAAAGGAAATCGGTTTTATTCGATTTTCGTTTTCATACATGTTAATATTAATTAATCTCAAAAAATCCACTCCGGCTATTCTGTCGGTAAACACCTAATCAAAACGTACCGTATTTTTGTAATGCACATCGAATCGCCTTTGTTCACACATTCGACCATATATTTTACGGTATTAAGCCGTGGTGAACGCATTCTATTTGAAAACACAGTCTACACCTTTTTACGGGAGAGCGGCAGGGACAACGTTTAATTTAACATTATATTCCCATTGTACGAGAACGTACCAACATTTTGGTTTCGATCGAGCGTAACTTTTAGCGTTTTATCAACGCGGGCAATTATTATTAAAATCGCGTTGTGTTAAAAACGTTGGCGCAAAATATATAATGAGGTTAAAAAGAAGAAAAACCATTTCGGGAAGGGGAAAAAACCTCATCGCTTTGTGCTTATTTTAAACTTGTATATTATTATAACAGTAGGTATATATGTATACCTATAAATTCATGTAGATGTATCAGACCGTAAAAATACCATTGAATATTATGCGTTTATTATATCTAATAAAATCGATGCTCCCGGCGCTCTTCCGTCTCTTGTTCATTTCCAAGTCTCCGCACTCGTCCTGCTGTGCACCTCTTACTATATTATATTCTCCCCACTTTTCGTACACGTTTCCACTCTATACTATATAACTATAAGTCTATATTATATGTAGTGACACCGAACGAGAACCTCTTTGGAGATCAATGCCAGGCTTTTCAGTACCAACCACAGTTGCTGCATAATTGAATAATTATCACACGTTTTAACGCGTAAAATATTTTCTATTAAAACATACGTACGTATGTTCATCTCTTAAGGTTTGATTACTCCAAGTCGATTTATTCTAATACTAAATATGACATTGGTTCTACTAAACGCCGATTTAAAGTACGTTTGTAGGACCGAGACAACATATTGTATGCGAGGTATACATTTTAAGTAGTCTGATTATTTATTACTATAAACTATTAACTGCGTACGGTTAAATACCTTAGCGTAACTCTAGACAAATGACTCACGTGGTGGCCCCACATTTCATCCAAAGTCCAACAAGCATACCAGCGCATCTCAATGCTCTATCCCATTCTGAACAAAAATTCAACTATTCAAAAAAAAATGTTCTCTATCAATTTATAAACAAATTATACGCCCAATTCTTACATACGCTTGCCCGATATGGGATAGTTGTGCATCCTTGCACATCAAAAAAATACAAATTGTCCAAAATAAAGTCCTTAGAATAATTGCAAATGCCCCTTGGTTTATTAAAAATTCAGATTTTCAAATACAAGAAATCGAAGACTACATTAAAATATTAGCAAAAAATTTCCACTGCTCTCTTCCAAAATCATCAGGTGCTATTTATTATAACCTTATCACTCACTCAACTCGGCGTCGTTTAAAACGAGATCGTCCCTAAGACCTCCTACACTAAGCCACCTCTAAAGATCTTCAATCTACACATGCGGTTCTTCCAGATCACTCTACTTCCTCCTGCTACTAGAGTTAATAAATTATTGTAAATATGTAAATAGTATTATTATAATCATTGTTACTTATGTAAGTATAACTAAATTTTCAATTAATTATCTTAATCCTAATAAAATGTTTTAATTATCACGTTAATATGTTAAAATTATATATTCATTGTCAAATATTCCTATATAAAGATAGCCTAAGGCTAAGATCTAGGAATATCTTATGTTTAATATAATAAAAAAAAAATTAACTACGTACGCTAAATTGAATTCAAATTACATATATACAATGTGTACATAATATTTAATATTTATGTTACCACATATAGATGGTCTGGTCGCTAGATATTATAAGGCTAAATTTTTACCAGTTAATGCTAGTAGGATTTACACTGTTTGTACAGAAAATCATAAATTTACTCGGGCTTTTACGAAACACGATGTGCGTAATATATCCTATGGGATGTGTTCAAATGGAATGAGTGAAGGGTGCAGAATTTAAAATTTAATACGACAAACGAAAATAACACTAAAATGTGTTTAATATACATTATACATATATTATCATAAAAGCGTGCATATTAAAAAAAAAAAAACGAATTGCAGAGGACATAATATTATATTATATTATATTGCGAAACGTTGTTTTTTTTCTTTTTTAATTTTAACTGACGTTTTCGACATTTATTTGTAGAATATGCCCATTCCCATAATAAAAGTTTACGAATCCTCACATCCACTCCTCACCAATACCAACCCCAAAAAAAGTTGTATAATATAATCAGGGGTGGCTTAAAGGAAGAAGGGCCAAGGGGGCCGTGCCCACCCTCGCTTTGGAGAGTTGAAATCTGGCTTCACACCATAATTTCGGAAGATAAGTTAACATAATTACTTAATAAATAGTGCTAATGGAATGGATCATTTACATCTAATAAACTATATAATTAATATATTTACAAAAACTAAAAAATAGATGACTTGAATTTGTACTGCGTAAAAATTGTTGTTTTTCTGTAATAAAATTTTCTGAAAATTATAACTTGGCCTCTTCTCAACCAAGTCTCTGAAACCACCCCTGAACATAATATTATAATAATATAATAAATAATAATGATTAATAATAAATAAATCTCCCTTCAATATTAATTACTTCTTTTGATGACGTTCTACTATCTAAAGTCGATTCTATTAAAGACGTAGGTATTTTTTTTTAAGTTCACTTTCATTTTCAATGCACACCCAAACAATGGTAATAAAAACTACATGGTTGCTTGGATTTATTATTAGAATTTCTGGTGATTTTATCAACATTTTATCTTCAAATACTCAAAACTTCTTTCTAGTTCGTTCGATACTTGAAGTTCAATAATTTTATGGGTTGGAACCCATATCAACTTGTCTTAATTGACTTAAATTGAAAGAGTTCAGAATACATTTCTAGCATACATTTATTTTAAAATACCTACTGATTATATAATTATTAACTATTGTTACGAACCCCTCAGGAGATTAGTAAATATTAACTCTTTGAGTTCAAGACGTTTATATATTATTGACGTCATTTTTATTTACAAAATCTTACATGACTTAGTAAATAACAGATTTCTACTGATACTATCTATTGTATTATTGTAAACTGCACAATATATAAACACTGTATGAATAGATAGTAGGTAAAATGCAGTAGGTACTGCAGTATTGAACGCCTTCGGGGGTGTATTTATGAAGAATAAAATAAATATATATATATACGTATATTGCAGTCGTTTGCGGTAATTTAATCGATATATACAAACAAAAGAAATTAAATTTATACTCGAAAAAACATAAGCTCCCTATAATGATCCACACACACGATAACCATAAGAGTACGACACTCTTCGCTCTTTCTTTACTTTTTATGCCACAAAATAACCTAATTAAAAGTTTATACAATATTTTACAATTTCGTTCCCCTTTTACGATATTACTATTTGTATTACGATATCTAGATGTTATATAATATTGACACTTTTCGAATTTCTTTATACATTTCGGTTTGATGAACTAGGTACAATACAGTTCTTCTGAAAGTATCAACACATAACATTTTGATGTGATCAGATTTAATAATAATAATAATTGTTATAACTTGTCGCTTAATACTACAAACAATAACAATAATAATAATATTATATGCTCACTGGACGTGGAGTTGACGTTCTTCAGCGTCGGGCAAACCTTCCACAGCCCTATGCGGAACGCGGCGGCCGTGTACGCGTCCGAGCCCGGCACCCGGTACGGTTCCCGGGTGGTCACCCACGAGCCGGTCACGAACCCGGTGACCAGTATGGCCAGGGACGCGACGCCGAACGCCACGCTCGTCCGGGACACGTTCTCCGGCGCACGGCTCACCGCGCACATCCCGTCCGGTACGGCGGCGCCGCGGTGCAGTGCGCGTCCACCGGTGCACCACACGACGCTCTCCCACCGCCGACACCGCACCGGCGTTGTGGTGGAAGACGAGGACGAGCAGAAAGATTCGTCACCGTCACCGTAGTCACGAGTCCATCGCACATTCGCAGCTGCAACGGCCAACACCGCCACACCTCGGCCGCCGCCGATAAACAGCTGATTTTCCCCGGTCGCCAGCACCCGCACACTCACGCTCCTGCAGAGTGACGTTACGCAATAATGTACTGCATTATTAAAAACAAAAAAAATGATATTATTATTATTATTATTATTATTATTATTATTATTATTATTATTATTATTATTAGAAAACCATTTGTAATTTTGTATTATATAGCTATATTATAAATAATAATTTAAACGACAACTGTTATTGACCGCTTTACACGCGAAACACGTTTCATCAAATAACCATCGGGCCATTGACATCCAGAAAATAGCGCTAGAGGTCTTGTATCCAAACAATTAATCCAAAAGATGGTTACACGTACGATAACCCTATTGAACTTGGTCCCGTCGTATCTCAATACATTTGAAAAAATTCCGTTATGAGGTTTACCACTTCGGTTATAAAACTCAAATTTTTTAAGAAAAATTATAGAAAATAAACTTTTGTATATGATTATTACCCACTTTATGCTGGATTCTGTAATCATTCCATCAACTATAATATGAATGTACAATGAATTTTATCGCAATTATTGTTATCGCAAAGACCATCACGTCTGGGATATTAATTTACAATATTTTATATAACACTATTAAAACCCATAAATTATTTATTAATTATGTATTACCTATTGTATAATTAAAATGTGAATATTTTATATTTATAAAGTTTACATCTATAATTTTAATAACTTTTATTATATTAAATGTAAATTTTAATTTTAATTGTTCTAGCAAAACAATAGTGAAACTTCGCTAATAAATTTTAACATACCTCACTAAAAAAAATCCTGCATAAGATATGAAAAACCAAGTGAATACTAATTTTAATACCTAAGGAACGTTTTGTAACTCACTTCAAAAGTATTAATATTTTTTAATTTCTGTTATACTTTTACGTTTTAAATATTATGTAATCAGTAATCACGTATTCATGTCATATAATACTGTAATACTATGTATCACGATTGTAGATGGATTTATTCCGTGAAAATAAATATAAAATGAAATGAAAAATTAATAATTTTAAAAAATTACTATTTTTATTATATCATATCATTAATAAATTAATGCGTCCATATAGTCACAAATCCATCATTTCAATAATAATCACTTGCATGTATAGAAAACAGAAAAAGTATACATTTTGGAATTTTCTTTATGGTTGTATAGGGCGTTAAATTTTCAGCTCACAATTGATTGCTAAAATACGCTAAAATCATAATACAACACTTATGTTATTTTATTTAGAAGGTTAGTCTTCACGATCGCGTACCTGCGTTAATATATTAAATACGAAAGGTCGTAAATTCTAAATATAAATAAATTGAATAGTTTTTTGTCATTCCTGTGCGTATAAGTTTCTTTCACCTGGGAAATTACTTAAAAATTCAAGTTCGTCGCTATTGAAAAATTCTGCAGTGTGCGCCACTGTGCAAGATTATTGTTACGGGCTCTGACGTTTTTAGTCATGAAAACTTATTAACACACACAATATCGCTTTAACCACGCCTAGCTCGAAAGTGCTGAATAACAGTGCCCAAAATCGTCGTAGACTTTTGAAAGTATTGGCCTAACGGAGTACCTATTCACTCTAAACAATTACCGACAGTTTGTATACTTTTATTTTATTTAATTCAGCAGTATTTTCACGACTCAATAAAAGTTTAATATATTCTTCGAAAAAAAATGTATTTTTTTATAAAACTCATACTTTAATTTTCATCCAAACTTGTTTTTACAAAACCATATCTATTAATCTATCATTATATTTTTACATTTATTACACGCTTCAGCTATAAAATAATATCTTGTGATAGATATGTGTGACACTAATAAAGTAAAAGCATCATCAACGCGTGTAAATATTCGATCGGTATAGTTTTTGGGATTCTACGTTATCGACCAATCATGTCCTAAAGGACGACTTATGATCTGAAAAAAAAAAACACCATTTAAAATATCTCCTTTATTCTTTGTCATGTACTCCATACTTTTTTTCGTTAAGTTTGAATAAGCTTTGCGTGATTTTCTAAAAAAAAAAAGTAATTATTTTTTCATATTCACGTCAATTGATTTCCATTTTTAACCGATGTTGAGCAAAAAAACCCGTGATTTATCCTGCTAAACGTTATAGATCACCTTTAAAAGTCTCTCGTATTATACACAAATACACTTCTAATTTTCGACCTCAAGCATGCCTACTGTTTAACTCTTTATCAAATGATTTCATTTTGAGTGTGCACGAACTGTACAGACGAACTTTATGCAGATGTTTTTATGCTACGGAAAAGACAGTAGAGACGTTTACATGAGAAATGAGTTTTTTTCAAGTTTTCCTGACTCAATGTCATAATATATATAAACGTACTGATCATGTTGTATATATGGAACCAACTTTTCACACATTTACACGCTTTAATATTTTAACGAAATGTTTATCACATGATATAGATATATGAACATTTAAACTATAATTTCATTGATTGTAATTAATATTACACTGCAACTGAATAAATGAATGACTTACTGTTGCTTTATTTGTTTACAAGAAATTATGTAGAACGCCTACGTCCTGAAAGTCGGTCACTTAAATCATAACACTGTACCCTTCTGGTGAGTTTTAATCACTCAAAGTAAACAATAGTTAACTGTTCAACTAAGTATAAGATCAGACTGGAGGTAATGTGAAAAGAAATATTACTGGCAGACGAATAAAAGAGAAAGTGATTGACATGCGTTCGCAAAACTACCAAAAGATATAACAATAGACGGGTGCAGTCAATGGTCTGCACCTTATACAGATTACTGAGACTATAGATTAAAATCAGACGAATGCGATCTGCAACATGCAAAATTGTGAACACGCGCTTCGAATATGGAACATCCAATACATGGGTTTCCGAAACGTAAGCACTTTACTGAAAACGCGAGGATATATTGTATACATCATAGGTGTCCCAACAAAAGAGATGTTGTCGTTTCGGATTCACGAAAGCCATATGCGTTTCGTAGGCTAATATGATCTTCGAAATTAGTATACTATTATATTAGTATACTGGCTGCATACTAATTACGTCCATAAACGCAAGAATATACATCACGACAACCGATTTGCGTCCACGGATTTTCACCGCTTGTTCCGAGTTGCATCCGAAAGAATAATTTTTATTCTATATCTTTATAATAATATGGTTGCTGATAAACTCGTAAATTTATTCACACTTCAAACAAGCAATATACTCAGCTGTTTCAGATATTTTTCTTGATGTTATACGTAAATGCTGTATATTTTACCTAGGATATTAAATCTGGAGAAAAAATCCAAAGTGTTGGTCTGTCTACTATTTTTATTTAAAAATAAACATGAAATTATAAAATGTTTATAATAATTATTGAAACTCAAATTAAAAATACTATGATTCAGTAAGGAAAAAAATATATACCACATTGTGAGTTGACTTCAAAATTTAACCATCTTAAAAAATCAATATATAATATATTTTAACATACAAATTTTAACCAGAACATTTATTTATTACAGTTATTTCATTTTAGAACAATAAATAATTTATAATATATAATTAAAATATTTAACCCCAACATTTATATAAATTACAGTCCTCATTCTATAAAAGTGAGAATAAAAATAGAAATTTTTAACCAAGACGCAACTCGTACATTATGTCGAGACAAAACCACGGACGTAACTAGGAAAAAATAATATTTATGGACGCAATTCGAGTGCGCCGAGTATACTGCAGAGCGTGATTTGAGCAATTTTTCAGAACCAGGAGAAAATCAAACAAACTGCGGCTTGCCCTAATAAGTATTGGACTATGTCAACGTCAGGTCGGATAATTTATATATGTATCATATTTTACTCAAATATGTATTGTACACGCAGACTGTTCAAGTAAATTTAACGTGAAATTAAATGTGTTTTATTCCCCCCTCCCCCATTTACACAACATCATGATAAAATAGTAATGGTAAACGTAAAAAATAAATAATATATATATATATTACATTGGCAAGTCCTTTTGTCTGAATGGGTCCAGGACACTGAGAATAATATCGTCCTTGTGTAAATATAAGGACTTTCGGATTACCTATATAATATATATATATATATGTGTGTGTGTGTGTGTGTGTGTGTGTGTGTGTGTGTGTGTGTGTGTGCGATCTGGCCAATACCCGCACAACTACCGATCAATTGCACATAAAATATGTATGTGTAAATGTATAAACCATTTTATGTTAATAATGTGTATATACGTATATAAAGAAACACACAATAGTATTCGATGATAGCAAATGCTCCGAACGGCTATTAAAAAAGAAATACTTTTGCATTGTATCACGTATTATGTATTACCTTTACGATATGCTTACACTCACGTGTGTATGTGTATGTGTACTGTACTATACGCAGGGACCCGCATGCAATAATAAAACGGCAAACTGTACTGGCGAAAAGAAATAACGCATGCGTCCAATAACATTATGACGCCTATACTGATCGACAGATGAATACATAATAAAGTGGAGCCTCGATAATACGGATGGAACATATATCCATTTGTTCGTAAATACTATATTAAAATTTGAATTATTACTCGGAAACAAAATACTGACTACAATACTTAAATTATATTATTATTAAGTTTTTTTTCTTTTTTCGTTGTTCAGTATTTTAAAGTTGTTTAAAATTTTTGAATTTAAAGTGCAAAAAATACAAATAAAAATAGAAGTCATTTGTATAAATTATCTAAAAAAACCTCCGGTAATTTGGACGATGCTTGGTCTGAATTTATCCGGACTATCGAGACTCTACCATATATATTTATATTAGTATTTTCGACGACCTCGGGCCTACTTCGGTGAACCACTTTGGCGCGTCATACCCCGGCCATGTGGTCCGTGATTTATTCACCTGGAAACTCTCTACTCTCTAGTCTCTTGTATCGTTACTTTATCGTCGTGCATATAAAATAACTCTTATCATTAAGCGATTTATGCGTGTGTGTGTGTGTCATGTGTGGTTTCGATCCATTCACGGATTCCAAAATATCTAGGTAAATGTACGCTAAGTCGATGTAGTAAAATTTATAATAGTGAATTATTCATCGTCTAGAATCTCGGATACGGTTTGAAACTGTCCGACACAGAATCGCAAGGAAAGAAAAACGTTCCAACTTGCTTATCAAATTCAATCATCGACAGAGAACGTATTAAATACTATTATAATTCTTTACCTGGAACCGAAACGCGGCACACAATCGGTTTCGGGTGAATTCAACTAGGAACAAAACGTTATTATTATAAGTATTAAAATATTGTCGATATCACCTGGGGGTTTTTTTTTATATATATTTCCTGAAAACGTATACTACAAAAAATGTTTTTTGCATTTCTTATTCATTTTTAGATAGCTACTATTTTTTAAATGAGAGGTTTTTTAACTCGATTTTTGTTTCCATAAATAATTAGAAAATAAAATGTTTTAGATTTTTAGGCATTCAAAATATTTTTATTGTATTTATTTTATACTTATTTTTGTGTCATATTATATTGTATTCCATGGAAAGTGGTCATCACTCAATCAGTTGTATTTCCTATAATGTTTGATTTATTATTAGTTATTAATACTATATTAAGCTTTAGAATAATCTAACACATCCACAAGATACAGTCTGCTATCGACATATTTTAAATATATTTTTTAAAAATATGAATGTGTTTAGATATTTTTTTGGGAAGGGATTTTTGAAAAATAATGAAGGTAGTTGCTTCTTTTAGTTTCCGGTGCTTTTATGCTCTGATATAAGTAGGTTTTTTTAGAGGTAAAAATAATCATAATAATACTCTAGTTACATAATACACGCATCAATGAGGATTCTTCGATTTTCCGTATTATGATGTAAAATTTATTTCAATGTTATAAAATATATTAGTTTAATAATCAAAGTCAATCTAGATCGTAAATTTCGTCAGCTTCGAGTACATTATACGTATAAATAATGTACAGAACGTGGCCGTGCGTATAGGTACTGTACGGAGTCACGGAGTGCACAACTACTATAACTAAATAATTATACAGCGCACAAACGTGATGTTTACTTTTTTGTTTTAACTCGCTGGTTACGGGATAATTAGTTCAGATCAAATTAACAATTATCTCTTTAGAAGTTGATACCTTATTACGGAGCTTTACGTCGTACAGATTCTTTTTGTTCATAATCGGTTTATTTTTTTCAAACGCCGTATTTTTTTTCAAACTTCTTACGGGAACTTTTTTTTTCTCTCCAAATTATAATTCGTGTATAGGTACGGGGTTTAATTTACGCTTCATTTAATCCACAACCGAATGAATGAAAAATCCGCGTGATATATTTTTAAGTTGAAAATCTAATAGCGTTTTCCACATTCGGTGCGCATTGAGTATATATATATATGCCAAACGTATTTAATAACGTTAAAGTTTTATCTTCCTAATGAATATGTTAATAACTCAAGTGAAATGATTATACGCGTCGAATTACAATAAAGATATTGCGTATATACATGCGTATTCATGCGACCAACTCGCTGCAAATGCGGTACGATGACATGGCACCATAACAATAATACTAATACTACACTTCGCGATATCTGTCTCCGTACGAACACGTATCTTAATGTCATCACTCGACATTATTATTATTATAATAACATCGTTTCAACGGCAAATTTTCTGATTACATATTGTATAATAGGTAACAAACAAAGAGTATTCAACTTGATCCGCATGTTATCGGTTATTCGGTAAATGGTATACGGCAGAGGTCCTTAATCTGTGGTGCGCGGCTACCTGAGAATCCACGGCAGTCTTAAAGCTTTTCAGTATTGAGTACAATGTTCAAGAACTTGTGTCTCAAAAGCAACACCAACCATCACATTCAGACCATTCAGTGAATAAAAATTAAATTTTATGAATATTAAAAAAAAAAAAAATATTTTACATTTTTATGAAAAATGAAGTGTAATAAGATTAATTACAAATGCGTATGTTTCGTTATATCTACTTATAATATGTAATTTGTAATGTTAAATAATTATAATAATTTTGGTTATAATAACATGTGATGTTTAAAAAGGTATTCGAAAATAATCGGAGATCGCGGTATATATGAAAGTCTTTCATCAGGGGTGCGTGATGTACAAAACGTTAAGAACCGCTGGTGTAGGTACGGTATAATATAGTATTGTATTGCGTATATGGTTTGCGAGATGGAACTCTCGTCAGCGTGCCCAGTAGAACGATATTGCAATGCGGTTTGTTTTAACGCGAAGCAATCGGCGGAACAGCATCATAATATCATGCTCGTGTTGTTGTTACATATTATTACTAAAAATATTCCGAACGAATGTATAATGATACGACGTGCGGTATTGTTACAGTCAGAATAAATGCGAACTATATATGTACAAAACGGTAACCGTCGCGCCAGACAATGAACAGCGTTTTGGATATGTTCGTACATGATAATCTCGCACATTTATGCGTCTTAAGCTCGTAACACTGCAGAGATAGCTTAAGTGTTGTAGACTACATTGGCGAGAGTGGGGAAAAATTAAAATATACAATAACAAATATACTAGCACGGTTGCAGCGTCCCCGTTCAACAGAGGCCATTATTTTTGAACGAAAAACCACCAACGAGACAATAATTATTGTTATACATATGCGTATCTCTCGGTGATACACTACAAGCAACAATACATTGCCACTCCGAGGCAACATTTGTTTTGCTGACGTACATCAATTTATTATGATAATTTTTTCCCCCGAGAGTGAACACGATTTCTATTAGAAGTATTGCGCCTCGATGATCATTTTAATTTCTCGTTTCTGGTTTTTGGTTTGTTGCATTCTGGAGGTAAATTTTTTTTTTAATCTTTCGATATCATTTTCCAAATAATTAAAGAAAAAAAAATGAACTGTATACATAATATACGCAGATACATCATCGTTAAAAGGCAAAATAAAAGGTATTTCATTCGCTGCACGGTGAACCATTGAATCATATATAAAATGTATTATATTTTCGGGGGAGTCGCTTCCCAAATGCTTTCTTCTGTTTCGGCCACTTGAAGTACGCGTACAGTAAAGCAGACGTAACCGTCGTCATCAAAGGCCTATTGGTATAGTTATACTATTTTGTTGACTTTTATAGAAATTATGATTCTATATATGGAACGGTTTCCATGTCAACGGTCAGTCGAATTATTTCCGTTACGCGGAATCTGTTAGAAATATTTTTTTTCTTGTAACTAGATCAAAAACATATTACATATAATAATATAAATATTTACTACAACTATAATATTATTACGGTCCACGTAGTCGATACCGCGGTAACATTTAATAATAATCTTTATTCAGTATTTTATATTGAATATAAATTAAAAATATACATAGAATATAACTGATACGTAATATGTCAACTGAGCTAAAATGCTCGTATCTGACCTACAGGGATAATATTCAGACATATTCGTATAGTAATAATTACAATGAAACATAACGTAATCATAATGGACAACAATAAGTAATAAAATATAAAAAATTAATATCTCATAACTATAAAACATAACGATATTTTAATATAATATGATTTATACACTCATACTCACTAAGATCAATAACTTTACTTTACTCAATAACTTTTTTATTTTATATTTATTAGTAATGATACTTGTATATTTGAATATAGTTCACAAACATTTTTCATTTGTGTAATTTATATGTATAATATAATTCAAACAATGATTTTGGGACAAAAGTATGGCGTGGGATTATGCATATTGTATTTCGTACGAAATGTATACATTTTACAGTCCGGAAATAATAAATAATTTTAACATGGTATTTTACGCAGAAAAATAATACCGTACCGTCTCCCGACGCATTTGTGTACTACTTTTGCATATACATAGCGCCGTCTTATCGATGTTAACAAAATAAGTAGTTTTTAATAGTATGAAATACGATGTAATGTTATTTGTGAGTGAAATGGTGAATATCAATTAAATACATACAGTTATTGTGAAAATAATATGACCATTTAGATACTGCGAGTGATGTAGAAATATATTGATTTTACAACGACGTTAAATATTCTTGATTAATGATTTGTGATTTTCTGTTAATAAAATTATAAATAATTGACAATAGACCACACTAGTAACATCTAGTGCTAAAAATGGAACAACTCAAATCGATATGTGATTTATCTTTTATATATTTAAGTTTGGAAAGAAAAAAACCATGTCTTAGCAAAGCTTTAGGTGAACGTGCGTTAACTATGCAAACAAAAAATCTTCGTGCACAATGGAAAGGAAATTAGATTCAAAATGATTGTAGCAATTCATTCAGAATATTTTTGCGTACAGTTATCCTTTGAATATAATATTTATAGCGAACGATCAGCGTAATATCATAAGTTTAACTACTTAACGATTAATTATGATCTGTTAACCACTACATCCGCCTCCCCCGAATCAGCTGTAAAATATATGAAATATTTAATTTTCGGATAGATTAAAAACGTCTCGCTCAGCAGTACTACGTTCAGCCACGGTAGTTCGTCATCGATCACAGTCGTCCAACGTAATAAGATCAAGTTATCATTATATTCGCCGCGAAGCCTCGACGAGTTATTTCCGAGCACGTCCGGTTGTCAAAACCGTAGTACATTGTATTATGCTCGCAGTCCGGGCGGCGTTCCCGTATAATTTGATCAGAGTAAATCGTAAACCAAATACGTATTAGCGCCGTATGCGATCCTACAACCGGTATCGTACCATGACCACAGCTCATCTCTATACGCTTATTATCCCTGGGAACGGATGGTGTCCTATAAAGCTGTAATATGTGTGTGTGCTGTAAATTATAATAATATTTCTTTAGTGTTTGTTAATAAGCATTAAAACGTTATTATTATAACCCTTTCCAGCCGAGACACCCAATTTAAAAATGCAAAAATGTTGTTTGCGCCAACTTAAAAAACTCGTTTTAAAATTGGTGTCTGTTCAAACTTTAAAAACTCTTAATAATACAATGTGTTCGAAAAAAGAAAAAAATAAATAGCTCATAAATTCTCCGTCCATTGGGTAACTTTAAAAGAAACAAAGCAAATTTCGGTCAATAACAATGAATAAATGAACCCAAACGCACTGCATCTGAATCCGTCAAAAACATATCTAAAAAACAAAAAAATCCTCATTTCACTATGTACTGTGTTTTTCTTTAGAGGACACTCATTGGAACATGAAATGAAATTTCCCATCGAAAAAAAATGCTCTGTCCTAAATAATTACATTACGCGTTATGCACAAGTGAAAAAAAAAACCATAGACCAACTTATATAAGATAATATGTTTTTAGGAGATATCACTCACAATCCAAATCTACTCCAACATTTTATCAACATCACCGTCTTTCTAGTATACATTTTTTATGCATAGCTGTAACTACATTTTTGTAAATATTTATTTTATTTTCAAATGACTTGCTATAATGTTAAAACAAATATGAAACTAGTTAAAATACTTGTGTAACGTATAACGGAGTATATATATATACACAAACTTATTGCGAATAATTCAAGGTCCACAAAACAATCAGTCAGAGTAAGGTCGGTACGATGGCCGAGTTGGAGTTTCACGGAATTCCTAATAGAATTAATCGAAGACGTCATGGACGTCGTACATATTTTTCTACGAACGAGATGTACGTTTGAAGTCGGTGAGTCCGATAGTAAAATAATAATAAAAATAATTATAGCGATGGTCACAAAAACGCACGCTGTAGCCATTGCGCAAATTAGTGACAGGACTTCTACGGCTCGAAAGGAAATTGAAATCGCAGTAACGGGGTAGTGGTGGCAGGGGGTGAGTTAATTGACGGCACGTGTGCGAGCTTATGGCGACTTTTTATGAGACAAGATGACGTACGTTACCAAAAGCGTAATTACCCGATTAATGAAGCTGCAAGCGCCTCACACTTTATACACCTCTGCTCTCATCACACCGAATTAATTTTTCCGTTGCACCCCTGTACCCTGGAACCCATTATTTATCTCCTTATTATTGTTGTGTGTGTTTATGGCACGTGAACGCATATAAGTACAAACGTGCCACACACATACACACACACACACACACACTCACACACCTGCACATCTGCAAACGTGTACGGTATTACAATTCACAATATGTATTATATTTGTATGGATATAATTTTATGCGTTCGTTTGCACACACGCGCCACGAGTTTACCCGTTTTGCCAAAGCCTCTCGTTGCGCATTTTAATTGTACAATCGTCGACCGTTTGTGTGTGTCGAGTGCAAGTCCTCCGTTAAAGCATGTCTCTAAATTGGCGCCGGCTGGTTGTGAATACCAATAAACGCCCACGCTACTGTAATTGAACGAGAAGGGCCGGGAACTGATACGACAAAACTACGATGTACTGTTAACCAACCTGAAGAGGAAATAATGAGGAGGTCGTCCATTCGACTATATATATTTTTTTTTATGTATATTCATTCATAACTTAAGAAAATGCCCAAACCTTTGTACAGGGATCAGCAACCTTTTAACCTACACGAGCCATAATTTTTTTCAGTTTTTTATGGAGGGCTGCTACAAAATTAAAATATTAAAAAATATAATTTTAACATATAATACTATATATATTTACAGATAGAAACAATCATATTATGAGTTTAACATTGCTATTTTCCTTATTAACTAATTTCTAACTAAATACATAAGTAGAGAAAATTTAAAAGTTTAAAAATAATTATTAATTAATTCTTGAGTATATTTTAGTACATAAATATTAAGTTACTACTCATATATTTGGAGGGTTTCAGCAAAAAGTTCCGAGGGCCGCGAGTTGCCGGTGCCTGCCTTTGTACATTAAAATGAAAATTAAACTGAACATTAAGTATCATAATTTTTTAGTTAAAATGACACTTTTTTCGTTTATTTTTTTTTTTTTTTTTTGCTTATTTCTCTATATGCAAGTCGGCTGTCTAGTTTTAATATTATGTTATTGCATTAATTTCTTACCCGCGGGTGGAAACGATAACGACGATAATGTGAATTTCACCGATAGCGACAAACTAATATGTACGCTAACATTACACGCTCCCTAGTTTCCAGTATTCAAATACAATTTACGCTTTTTATTGTGATTTTATAATTTGACGTTATTCAAATGAAATAGAATTCGCTTCAATTCTGGGTTAAAACTATTTCTAGGAATCACCGCTGCGCATTGCACTAGACGTACCGGATTTATCGTGAGCTTACTGATTCTCCATTGTCACGAGTCGTTTCAAAAACATTTCACAAGGTTCGATCGAACTGCTCCTGTTTGATTATGATTGCAACGAAGCTATCTAGCTGTGAAACTGAAAAGTTCAAATTTTCCGAAACAACATTACATTGTTGGCACAAAAGTAAAACTTTAGTCCCAGCCGTATAAAGAAAACGAGAACAATCCGCAAGTACAGTCGTGTAAACGCGCTATCTCTGTTCTGGTCTAAACGAATCGATTTAAAACCAATTTTTTCGATTAATCTTGATTCAGTGACTTTTTATCGTGTCTACTGCATACCTAAGTGTAACGCTGCCTATTCGTAATCATACGATTGTAAGTATTTATTTATTCGCGACGAAATCGATAAAAATAAATTATTATGTCGTTTAAACATAATTTTTTTCGAAAGCTTTATTTTAAATTTAATAATCTAGTTGATGCAAACTCTTTATAATCACGTTAAAATCAGATATAGATCCATTATTAATAAGAAGATAATATTTCGATATTTGTTTTATCTACAACCTTATTAATAGTAACATTGATTACTTTGAATTATTAGTAGGTATATATTTCAATAATGCAACTTTTAATTCTAGAAATACTGTTCCATTTTTTATTTTCAATCATTTGCCAAAATTACAGTCATTTTAGCCCTATTAATTGTATGATTATAAATTGTAACCACATTAAATATTTTGATTTTTTTATAATGATATTACCTAATTATTTTAAATCAATTATGTTTACTTAATTTTTTGTGTTTACATAATAACCTTTATTAGAATTTAAGTCTGTTATATGTTTGGTTAATTTACTTTACTATTTGCCATCGAGGTGTTAAATATAATATAATATAATATAATAGTATATTTATGAGAATGGACAACGAAATGTTTTGGATCTTTCTTGAGTACAGGGTGTACATGGTATTCGGGGTATGTCACGGGTTTCGACATTTATTAAATTTAATTTTTGCGTAAAACTTTTGAATTCTCATCTCACACGCGTTTAATACGTGCATTATTATCTGTACGGGCGGTGAGTTTCCGGTGCGCTTCCCCCACGACGAATCCGAATTAACTGAAGTTCTAAAATGTACATAATATTATACAAGCGCCATTGCCAACGAAGGGTTTAATGACTGTATGCCAGTGGTTTTCAAACACGGCAAACTGCGAGCTCATCACAAATATTCCATGGTACATGTTCTTAGCCACGAACACCAGTGCGCATACTGTATACGACGACACACTATGAGCCACTTGACTGTATAAACTGTTAATGATCCTGATGTGTTCGGAACATAAAACGTGATTATTGCACACTGTATTTTGGTCCAGTTATGTACTAAGACATGAACGTGTTTCTAACACAACAATGGATAATCCATAGCTTAAAGTGACTATACGTAAAACGCTTCCAAAAGTTTTATTTATTCAGCTTTGTATACAAGTGCTACTTATATATATATATATACTTATATTATACTCGTATAGCCATCGAGACTCTTCGATAATTTCTAAAACGTGAGTACTTAAATACGAACAATACAACAACCTTATTCTTGGCCTTTTTTTGTCTCTTACAACTGCCTGGGGTCAGCAGCCACCCTGATCCTCTTCCTACTCAAGACTACGTCTCGACTGTAACCCTTCAGCTACCCCTAAGACACTTTAAATTCTATCTCATTATCTCCTGTTCGGTTTTCCCCTCCCTTTATTTCCTTCTACGTTTATTTTCATTACACCACCTATCTACTGTCAATTTATATTTTCAAATATAACTTAATACTTAAACAACTTTTTATTTTTTATTTTATTTTTACAATATAATATACAATCTGTACAATTATGCACAATTAGCATATTTGATAAGGGTCAAAAAAAATAATAATACATGAGTACGTGAGTAAAAAGCCAGCCATTAGTGGCACTTGACCTTAAATAACTTAAATACCTAATATTACACTTTATCATGCGTGTTTCTTACAAAATCATTTAATATTATGTTTGATATTCTATTAAATTTTGTTGCTCAATGGCCGCACATAATTTGTATACATTTTTTTCATATTCTATTACCTTAAATTATAATTGAGTAAATTACACAAATATGTGTATTTGTATATCATGTAAATGAGCATACATATAACAATATTTCTCCGAGTACACCACAAATGTTTAGTAAAATAATGCTTACTTTATAAATGATAACACGCAATTTCAAATCGTACTCCCAACTTACCAGGTTGATCAAAATTAATTCTCAAATTTATATTCACATACTGCTTTTTAATATCTATTAATTTTTGAAAACCTCGGTGCGTATGTATACCTACTTATATTTTTATGAAACCACATATATTTTTTCCCCTTTTTGTTGTATTTTAATTTTCAAATAAGTTATTAACTAAACGCTTGTAATGTGCTCATAATATATAAAATAATAAAATATACGCTATACGTTTTTCAAAAGTATTATTGTATTAAAGAAGAAATTGTTTTTTAACACTTAAGAATTACCATTTTACTACTCGCATTATTTTTATAAACGTTTATTAAAAATGTTTTGAAGATGTTTCTTAGTTTGTATTTAATTTAAAAACTGTGCTACACGTTTATTATTTCTAAAATGTTGGAATTATATTTAAATTATATTATTATTATTGGTATATACATATATACATACATACAGACAGAGCCCATGAAACAGCGGAAAAGTGCACTCGAAGAAAATAATATAAAAAATATTCTTCAATAATGCTCTCAGACATCGTCCACAAGTATCATAAATGTCACTAGAGTTTTAAAGTATATTGCGTGTACAAAATTTCAAAACATCTTACGTGTACGCGTTCAGTGTCCAGAACGTGACCGATTTTCGTGTACATCACGTGCGTAACTCGAGCATAGGTGTATTACAATATCAATGTTGATGACGTAATTTTTTTTTTTTATGCAGATCGCGTTGGAATTTTGTGAAAATATTTAAGTATCAAAAAACAGAGAGTAGGCAAATGTTGCGTGATGGAAAATATGAAAAATTGTACAAAGTGCGAACGTAAAAACGATTGACTGATGGCCGAGTCTTGGTGCTGCAGCTGAATGCAAAATTATTGACACAAAATTATTTAGGAAGACACCTGTTTAGGGGACTGAATGACGATTTCATCGAATTGATCAACTACTAATGATTTGATAAATAAGTAGAACGACGAACAGGTGAAAATATTACTGAAATCGAGGTAACGGGACTGTGTAATCGAAATTGTTTAGGTTTATACCTATATGTAATTAAGTTTCACGTCGTGAGAAAAAAAGATTTAATTTTAAACGATGTGCGCTGTGAACACACTGCTGTGAAGTAGATAATGTTAATTATATTATGTATTCGTTCCGAAAAATGTATTAAAAAAAAAGAATAAATGCACGTTCTGCACGAACTTTATACGCTGAGAAACTGCATAATTTTATAATAATTACTTTGCGTAGAATAAATGTATAATGCGGTTAGGTAAAATTACTTTTCGCCAAAAGACCAAAAATACGTTCAAAAATAATAGCGATTTTTAAAATTTTTATTTTATACTCTTTGCGCGTCAGGGGCGTATCTAGGCCGGGGCCACCGGGGCACAGGTTCTATGGCTCCTTAGATATATCGAAGTTGGGTTGTTTACAGGTTATATTATTTAATTTGAATCTAATCAATAATTTTGAAGTCCAAGGCACCAATTAATTCTAATTTCTCATATTATGTTAAAGGATTGAATTTGAATATCAATTATTATTATAAAAATTTCAACTGTCATTCAAAATTTAAAAATACAAGATGTACCATTCAACTCGATAAAAATATATTCTTAATATTAAACTATATTAGAATAATTGATTAATGTTATTTATTTATTTATACATTATAAACGGGTAGGTACCCTTTAGTATTAATAGTACAGAAAGTAAATAAAGTTTCAATATGACACTAATTTACTATATAAGAGTTAAAAATAGGACAGTAATAATATGAGTATGAGTACGATAAAATAAAATAGTAAAAATAGTGAATAATTATTTATGAGATGAATTTTTCTTTATTTCTTCCTCTTTTTTAAACTTTATTTTAACTAGCAATATAGAATTATAGGTAAATAAAAATAATAATATAAAACAATTATTTTAAAATCATTCATTGGATCTTATATTTTTTAAGTATACCATACTTTAAATTGTAATATTGTTATGTTCATATCAAAAGTCAAATTAATTTTTTTCTTTTATTGACTAAGGGAACATTTCACTTTCCAATTATTTAAAAAG
The DNA here is from genome assembly GCA_025469195.1 of Chaitophorus viminalis. Classification (NCBI taxonomy): domain Eukaryota; kingdom Metazoa; phylum Arthropoda; class Insecta; order Hemiptera; family Aphididae; genus Chaitophorus; species Chaitophorus viminalis. The sequence goes on from JAIPRK010000675.1 coordinate 125,161, forward strand.
ATTAAATTTAAACATAATTTCATTTTATTTATGAATCTTTAACTTTTAATTTATTTTAATATACATAATACGTTTTACTTCTTTAAAAGTACCAATAATAATATTACTTTTGACATGTATTTATAATTTATTTCATATTATTTCAATCAATAATCATTCATTCATCCATCCATCCAATCATTCATAGGATTTTGAACTTTCACACAAAAACAACCTTAAATATTTATGCTAAAACAAATAAATTCTGATTATAGTTTTAATTTTCTACGTTTTTGATATATAATATAATTATTTTATTAAAATATAAATCAAATTCTTGGAAGTCTGGTTAACTTCGGCCCAATTTTTTTTTTCATAGTTTAATTGTTTTATGTACTAAATTTTAATGATAAGGAAAATGACTAGTGGGACTGATCTACGACGCAATGATTTAGTGCACCGTACTACGATGGAGGAGTTTTGGTTTTTCAAAGAACATGTTTTGAAGTTCATGGGATGGAAGTTTGGGAAGAGGAGTTCAGTCCAATGAATAATGATGAACCATTGAAAACGGAGTACATGACTGACATTCCTCGAAAAGTCACATATAATTTCATTGGCATATATAGTTGCATTTAATAATTATTTATTTCTTAAATTACATGTGATTTGTGTACACATTTTATTAAAATTCAAATAAAACCCTATAAGGGGTCCAGAGGTACACCTGTTTATTATACTTTTTTAAATACTACTCTTAATAGCAATTATAAATTTAATCATTTCTATAAGTTAATGTTTCTTTGACATATTAGTTAGATTGAGTTAGGTATGTAATTTAATTATATTGGGAATTGTTGATATTTATTTTTAGATGGAGATCGGGTTGTTGTATTACATTCTCATTGTTCTTGTGTTATGATATGTTTGTCCAGGATTCATCTTATGTTTGGACTTTTGCCATGATGTGTGTCAGTATACTTTACTTTTCACGATTCACATACTCGTATTGACCGATCATTTTTGGTCATGCAGTGTTTGTGTGTCGTTCTCGGAAGTAGTTTATAATAGTTTTATCTTTGATTTTAAGACCTGGGTCTTATTATTTCAGATATTGGTTTTCATTGCGTTGAATGTGATAGTTTGTTTTATCCAATGGTTTCGCCGTTTCCGTTTTAGGAAGTCATGTATTTGTTTGTTTTTGTTTACATATATGCAGATATTAATGATTGAGTTCACGGTAGAGATTTTTTGATTGATTTTTTCCGTTTCATTTTATTCAACAGTGGACAACGATCTAATTTGGTTAGCTCTATAGGTTTTTCCAAGATGTTTTTCAATATGTCTTTTATTTAAAGTGTCTTATAAGCATTTTTCTTCGTATACTGCAACGTTTAAATTTTTATGGAAATACTTTTATAGTGCTTCTGTCGTCTCCGTTTTGTTAGTTATGATTTTGTGGTTGTTGTGAACACATTTTTAATTATTATATCTTTTTTTTTCGTGTTTCATATAATATATATTTATATGTTACTTCAAAATGGCAAGTGTGGCACTAATTTTACATGGTGTTAGTTATAAAATATGTTTTTAATCAGATATACATTAATATAATTTTATAATTATAATTTTACAAATTTGACGAATTGAATTCACTATACATTATTAATTTGCTCATGAATTATGGATATATTACACTGTATTTAATTGAAAGAAAAAATTATTTTAAAATGATTATATTCTTCATATTCTATTGTATGCACTTAAGACGTTACGAATATAATAGACGCGTGCATACCCGAATTTTTTTTTACACACACTGAAATGTACAGACAAACAGCCGTACAGATATGGTGTCGATAATCGATACTATTATATTATCCTTATTTTAAATCACAACTACATAGGGAAAAAGACACAAATAATAATAATTATCAGGTATACGCATCAACATACCGACCGACTTAAAGAAATTAAATTATTCATCAAACAAAAGCCATACAAAAAACCAATTTTTCAACAAATGTAAGTATTTAGAGGTAGGTATGATTTAAAATAAATGAATAATTAGGTTAATGTAGAAGAAAAAAATAATAATAAATAAACGAATAAATATAAATTTCAAACAATTAGAAATTGGAATATATTCTCATTTTTTCTGAAGAATATAATACATAGCTTTTCTAATTTTATTATGGATACCTATCACTGTTCACGGACAGTTTCCTTTGAAGGAAAGAGGATAAAGCTTACGAGCCACTTTGAAGACATGCTTTCATCTTAACCATACGATTGCTATACTCCGTTGTCACCTGCCTTGATCTGCATAACTCTACCCAAGACATTAGGGAACATTGTCCTTATAATATTTAATTTCTGTGTTAAAAAGGGCCTAAGGCCATCGAGGTTCGCGTTGCGCTACTGGTGCATCGTGCATGTACACATACATTTATATACAAATGAAAATGTTTTGAACTTATTATGTGCTCATAATTATTATCTTTGTAAAATAAAAAATATTTGAGATGTCAAATGATTTTAAAACATTTTTTTTAATTCTAATGTTTAATAGAAAAATCCACCGTTTTACAACGAAAATGTATACAATATCAACACAGATTTTTTCACAGACAACTCACTTTTTCCAACACCTGTTAGACGTGCGTATGTGTGTGTGTGTGTGTGTGTGTGTGTGTGTGTGTGCGTGCGTGTGTATGTCCAAGTAAATTCTCATTGACTTTGTTCTATGTGTACGGGTACATCCACCCATTAGAGCTTGAAGGTTAAACTTGTATTACACACGCGTTAAATTACAACATCTTGTTGTTATTGTTGTTTAATATACATATACCTACCCCTCTTACCCTGTTATACACCGACCATGCAAAAAATTTTAATTTACACCAGTTCTTCTTATGCACTGCACGTCTAGAATACAATAATATGTTTTCGCCCTCGATCGCCATATTATGATTAATGATTATATTAATAATATTATATTTAAAGATTACGTTAACTCGTGGTATGGTAAATCATTAAAACACTGTATAAAATCTACTCATCACGTTATCGTTGACTCATGTTATTGTTATTTAATGCTAAATCTCATCGTTAAATATTGTATTTAACGATGCTTGAATCGTGTTATTGTAGATTATTATAACAACAACTACCTACCTCGTATAGGTATTCACTATTTTGTATTGTTGAGTATCATTATAAATAATGTTTTTTTTTCCAGTTACTGCATAATATGTTTAACCAACCAGTGAGTGTTTATGTTCATGAAATAAAAATATTACTCAGATTTCATATAAAAGTATAAAATATTACCTGAAAATCAAAAAAAAATAAATACTTTATATGTATATAAAAATTTAAAATAAAAAATGTACAATTGAGGTCGTGAATGACGAAATCACATTTTATGATTAAAAAGCTATATCTTGTAAATCGTAAAAATAAATGCAAAATCCTGTTCGTACTTGTGTACCTTGTGTACCTTGTGATTTGTTCAGAGTCCACGTATAGATACGTTTGCAGTGAGAAATATCGACCAATCGAAGTTCCCTTTTAATCGAACGGTAAAAATGTATTGTGCAATAAAGTGTATTTTCAGAAAGTCTCTAAAAATATTTGATACGCGTTCGACATAGTATACTATATATATATATACGTATATTGACTGCGACAACGAACAATCCATTAAAAATAATTAATTTTAAAAATTCCATTGTGTGCTTACATTGTTTGCGAAAACTATATTCATTTGTAGACCATAAAAGGGCAAAATTAACATTATAGATCAGTTTGTCAAAAATCGTTTGAATAACTGATTTAATTTCAGAGTAGTTTTATATAGCGGTGAATTTCACGAACGTTGTTATGAATAACACGTGTAGATGTTTCGAAAAGTGCTGGTTAATTTAAAAAATCACAATTGGATTCGTGGTGGTATTAAGGTAATGCCATCTTTGTAACATTTTTTTTCAGGATTTATTTTTGATTGATTTATTTCTAATATGCTTTGAACTCGTTTTTCTGAACATTTCAAAATGATACGAAAATCTTATCCGGTAATTATCTAGTTTTAAAAAAACATCATTTAAATAGCAGTACATAATATTATATAACCATCAAATCGATATTGCAAAGATTTATTTTCGCACAACTAAAACAAGCACCTGATACGTAGTTCAGTAAGCATACTAGCAGCATGCTACTA